>PVJL010007241.1:0-80820 GCA_004026885.1 Lyroderma lyra
GAGCTGTTTCCATGTTCTGGTCTTCAATATCACTAATTCTTTCCTCCATCTGGTTGGTCCTGTTTCCTATGGCAGTTATTTCATTTCTCACTTCTTTTATGGTATTATCTATTTCTCGTATTTCCGTCTCAATCTTTCTTATGTTTTGAATTTCTTTGTTAAATTGTTCTTTTTGTTCACAGAGTTCCTTTTTTATGTCGTTTATATCCTTTTTTATGTTATTAATCTCAGCTATGGTGTTCTGCCAATAGGTTTTCATTTCTCTCACAGCCTTTAGAATGGCTGCTTTAAATTCTCCGACACTTAAGTGAGTCCCTTCCAGTTGTAACAGGCTATCTTCTAGGTGAATTTCATGTTTTTTCTGAGGAGTTTTAGTTTTTAAGGAATTCATCCTGTCCGCTGGGTTCTTCTTCTTTGACATGAGGGCTTTATGTTCAGTGCCCAGATTATTGCTTTTGTGGTGTCTTGCAGTAGGGCAGACACTAGGTGGCGCTGGGGGTCAAGTTTTGGGGGAGAGGGGGCTGTTTGTTTCTTGTTTCTGATCTCCTACTGCGTTTGGAGGCTATGCGCATATATCCTGGGGAGAGGCCAACAAAAGGCTTTAGGCCCTTTGCTGGGGGAAATCAGTCTTTCTTCCCAGCCCTGATTCAGTACCTGGCTGTCTAAAGGCTCACACTGCTTTCAGAACTCTGGGGTGCACGAGGAAGTGCCCGCTCCATAAGTCCAAACTGTGGGCCTGGCCTGAGACAGCAGGTTCGCCTTTGCTGCAGGCTGGGAACAGGAACTGCAGCCCTGTGTAGGTCTCCAGGGGGCTTAGAGCTGGGTGTTATCTTTGCAGTTCAGAGTCCTCGCTCAGCCCTTCTACCACTCAAAAGTTCCAGAGGCTGGCTCCCAAACTCCTTCAGTCCCCAGCTCCCCAGTCTCTCTCCTCCCCCAAACTGCGCAGCTCCTAATAGTCAGCAGGGATCGTGTCCCGCGTGGTCAGTCTCTGCTCCCTTCCCTCTCCCCGACTCGCCCCTTTTCTCACCAGCCTTCAGGTGTTTACTTGTGATTTGTGGATTTCTCAACAGCCGGTTTGTCACTCAGGGTCCTCTTTCTTGGCTCCTGGACGGCCGTTCAATTGTGTTTTCTGGGAGAGGCTTTAGGAACCTCCTCTCCGGTCGCCATCTTGTCTTCTCCCTCTTCTATGTGTTCTATATGGGTTAATCATTTAGAGTCAGTTCTTTTTCTATCAATGTATGTTTGTGTCCCTTTCCCTTCTTCCCCACCCTCTATCACCCTTACACTCAGATAACTATTAAATTATTGACTGTGTTCATGAGTTTTGTTTCTTTGTTGCTTTCAATATTCTGTTAACAATAAAACTAAATTTCTCCATCCCTTTCCCTTATTTTACCCACTCTCCCATCCCTCCTCCCACTTTAAAGAAGTCCCCCTAACGTTCTTTGTAGTTCTGGTTTGGTGGTGATGTATCTCTTTAGTTTTTTCTTACCTGAAAATCTCTTTATCTGTCCCTTCAATTTTGAATGCTAGCCTTGCTGGATACATTATTCTTGGTTGTAGATCCTTGGTTTTCATCATGTTGAATATTTTCTGTCAATCTCTTCTGACCTGTGAAGTTTCTGGTGAGAAATCAGCTGAGAGTCGTATGGTTGCCTCTTTATAAGTTACTACTTTCATTTCTCTTGCTGTTTTTAGAACTTTCTCCTTTTCTTTAAGTTTTGCCATTTTAATGATGGTGTGTCTCAGTGTGTTCTTGTTTGGGATCATCTTGTTTGGGATTCTCTGTTCATCCTGGATTTGTATGTCTATTTCCTTTGCCAGATTAGAAAAATTTTTAGTCATTATTTCTTCAAATAATTACTTGATCCCTTGCTTTTCCTCTGTCCTTTTCAGTACACCTATTATTCTGATATTTTCACATTTGATATAGTCCCAGAGTAATCTCAATCCATCCTCATTTTTTTGAAAATAATTTTCTATCTGTTTTGGCAGGGTGTTTTCTGCTGGTTTTTCCTGAAGATCATTGCTTTGTGTTTCTGTTTTATCTGGTTCAGTGAATTTTATTTTACTCTTCATTTCAGTTAATGTAGTGATTATCTCTCTCTGGTCTTTTATAATAATGGTTTGTAAATCTTCTTTAATGCTTGTTATCTCACTGTTGAAATTAACATTCAGTTCCTTAAGCATTTTTATAATCATTGCTTTGAGCTCTGTTTCTGATGGGTCATCTTTCCCCATCTCTTTATTTTGAACTCCTGTTCTCTGGTTTCTCATTTTTACAGCCTCTCTGGACCCTCACTGCTGCTTTGGTGTTCACTGCTGATACTGGGCAGGCAGAGTTCTGTCAGGGAGGGGCATTTGTGGCTTTGTTTTCTTCCTTTGCCTCTGGGAGTCATGCAGGTAGTTTGGGTGTGATTGCACCTTTCTGTTCTTCATTTGCCACATGCAGATTCTGCCTTGTGCCTTGGGGTTAGTCCTGTATGCTGATCTTTCAGATTGTGCTGGTTGTGAGTCAAGAAATGTGCACATAACCCTCTTTGTCCTCCTTTCCAGCCAAAGCATTCACACTGTGGCTCCTCATTGCCCTGTCCCTCCCCATCCTCTGGGAACCAGAATGAAGTCTGGCTGCTGTATTTTGTGGAGCAGTCTGTATTTCCTGGGGCCAAAGTGAGGTTGTTGTGGTATCTCATGCCCCTGCTCTAGGACTTCTTATTTTTCTGTCCCATGGACCAAATAATGTCTGGAGAACTCTTCTGCCGGCTTCCTCCTCCTCCCTCCCCCAGCAGTAGAGTTCCAAGCTGGCTCCACATGTAGTCTTGTCCCTGCTCTTCTCCTTTTATTTTTCCTATGTTTAACCCTCTACCTGCCTGCAGGTACCTTAATGTGATGAGTGGGTTTCTTAGCTGTGATTGTGCATTGTGTGGAGGGTCCTTGGTTGAGGTATAGGTGTTTTATTAGTTGTAAACTCCAGAGGAGTTTTTTAGATGTCTTTCTTGCATGGCCATTTTGTTTCCATTGGGAAAAAAATGAATCTTAAAAGTAGCAAGAGAAAAGCAGCTAGTTACCTACAAGGGAGCTCCTATAAGACTGTCAGCTGATTTCTTAACAGAAACTTTACAGGCCAGAAGGGATTGGCACAAAATACTTAAAGTGATGAAAAGCATTACCTGCAAGTACAACCAAGATTACTCTACCCAAGAAAGCTATCATTTTAGAATTGAAGGACTGACAAAGAGCTTCCTAGACAAGACAAACCTGAAAAAATTTATCACCTCCAAGCCAGTACTACAAGAAATGTGAAAGGAACTTCTTGAAGAAGAAAAAGAAGAACAAGGAGGAGGAGGAGGAAGAAATATAAAAAAATATGAATAATAAAATGACAAAACTACATATCTATCAATAATTACTTCAAATATAAAGGATTAAATACTCCCATGAAAAGATATAAGGTTCCTGAATTTATGAGAAAATAAGGCCTTTATGTATACTGTCCATGAGAAATACACATTATATCAAAACACATACACAGACTGAAAGTAAAGGGATAGAAAATGATATTTCATGAAATTGGAAACAAAAAAAATTACTGGAGTGGCAATACTTATACCAGACTAAGTAGACTTTCAAACAAAAGCTATAACAAGAGACAAAGAAGGGTCCAATAATGCCACTTATGGTTACTTATACAAAGAAACCCAAAATGCTACTTTGAAGGGACATGTGCATTAGTATGTTCACTGCAGCATTATTTACAAAGACCCAGATACGGAGGCAACCTGGTGTCCACCAATAGGTGAGTAGATAAAGAAGAGATGGTGCATATATAAAATGGAATATTACTAATCTATAGAAAAGAATAAAGTCTTGCCATCTGCAACAACTTGGTGGACATAAAGGGTATTATTCTTAGTGTCAAAAGTCAGACAGAGAATAACAAATGCCATGTGCTTTCACTTATATGTGGAATCTAAAGAACAAGGTAAAGGAACAAACAAAACAGAAACAAACTCATTGTCACAGAGAATATGAGGGCTGTCCAGAAAAAACTCAGCCATAAATGCCCCTATTTTTCATATCACATGGCTGGATACTTTCCAGACAGACCTTGTGTTTTGTGGGTTGCCAGATGGGAAGGAGGTTAGGGAATGGGTGAAAAAATGGAAGGAGATATATACTATAGCATAAGGTATGTATTCCGTAATATTGTAATAACTATGTATGGGTTGGATGTGTACTAGATTTGTTGGGATGATCACCTCATAAGTTATATAAATGTCTAATCACAATGTTGTACATAATATTGTATGTCAATTATGATTGAAAAATAAATAAATTTATTTTTTAAAAGTGTTAATTCATTAGTACTATCTCATGATGCCACAGAGACACACCCTGGTGGAAACAGAAATGAAATACATGTATTCTGACTCAGTTGCTACAATTTCCTGGGTATCTGTACCTTGTCATTGGGATTCACTCATTCCAACAACCATTTAGCAAGCACTCAATATTTATCAGACTCTTAGAAGACAAATAACTGTAACCACAGCTTACTCTATGCTAGGGATTGTGCTCAGAGATTCACAGGCAATTATTCTACTGGCCACAATATGCCCATAAAGCATGATTATTAACTTCATTTTACACAATTGAAAACTGAAAATTTAAAGTTTAAATAACTTCAACCCAAATTACACACCTATTAGGTGGTTGATAGAACTTTACTCCAAAATAAAGTCTTAAGCTTATGCTCTTCTGATCCAGAAGTAATGTTAGGTAGTCTTTTGTGAAGTAATTATTAACTTAAATATATTCAAGTCAATAAATACTCACCACTTTCTAAAAAAATGGACAAAGGATATAAATAGAAGTGCATATGCAAATGGATGAGAAGTTGTATAAAAAAGGCTCAATCTTATTCATAAGAGTCATAAGAGTCATAATCACAAGATTCATAAGAGTCATAATCACAAAAAGTCCACATTAAAACAATAGTAAAATACCACATTTTATTCAATGTTTTGGTAAAAATTAAAAACATGGATAACAGTTTAAGCATTATTGGTGGGGTGAACTGCTACAGCTGTTCTGGAGAGCAATTTGACAGTTTATAGTAAAATTAAGTGTGTATAAATCTTATGACATTGCAGTTCACTTCTTAGTGTAGAGTCCAGAGAAATCTGTGCAGAAGTCTATGAGGGACAGGGAAAGGGAAATTTATGACACTGGTTATTTGAGGTAGTGAGGAGTTGGAAGCAAGCTGTGACCTGCAAGGAAATGATAGCTCAATGGTTGACTGCTATGCAACAATTAGAAGCAATGGACTAGATGTACTATATATTATAGCATTACTGACAGCTCTAAAAAACAGTTGCTAAATATAAGGTGATGGAAAGAGAAGTCACATTAGGTGGTGAACTTATTATACAACAAGTTGACAATGCACTGTAGAATTGTATGCCTGAAACCTATGTAATCCTTGCTAACAGATGTCACCCCAATAAGTCTAACAATAAAAATGAATTTAAAAAAAATTAAAAAAAAACAGTTGAGTGAAAACAAGTACAAAACAGGAATATATCAATAGCTTGATAGTATTTATTTAAGTTATAAACATGCACACACACAAAGTAGCACTCCAAATTTTACAGGGATTAATAAGGCTGTCCTGAAACTATCCAACCATATAATATGAAAAATAGAAGACTTTATAGCTGGATTTTTTGAATATATAGCGTATATATTCAAAGACAAATACTGAAATCTCAAAGTGCTTGTGAGAAAGAGGACTGTGGGTGTAATTAATGGGAGCAAACGGGAAGAAGCAAAATAGAAAGGGAGTCATAAACTGGAAACAATCAATGCTTTGTGTGTGTGTGTGTGCGCGCTCTTAAATTCAATACTCACCTCTGTCTCCAAAATTACCAAAAGCCACCTCCTCTGTTGGGTCTTGCTTGACTCCTCCATGAAGATGGAATTTATAACTGTTTCCTCAGGTATATTCCATGTTCCTCCCATTATACTATGCCCCAAACTCTATTTTAATACATATGACACTCTATCATGATTATTGTTTTACATGTTTTTGTTCCCTAACAATGTGGTGAGAATTTTGAAGTGGGAACTGAGTCTTACTTATTCATGTGTCCTTGGCAACTAGATCAATATCTGGCATATTAAATTTTTGTTAAGTGAATCAACTATTGATGTAAGGGAAACATGATGGAGAAAAACTTGTTCAAATAAAAAATCAGCAAGATCAGTAGTTAGAAAGTCGGGGGCAGTAAGTAGGTTACATGTCTGAGCTGCTGTGGGCAGATAGGAAAAAACTGCTTAGGCATGAACAAATAAAAAAAATGATCAAAGAATTTGAGTACCAGACTTTTATCTATTGTTAGAGTAGGATGATAGGAACCCAGCTGGCTTGTTTACATTAAAATAATCCTCTAATAACCTCCATATTACACCCACTACCCCAACTACCACTGCATTTTTTTTGCTCTCATTTTCAGCAAAGCTGTTTGTCAAAGATGTCTCTGCTCACTGTGTCTACTTCCCTTTCCCCCTTCTCTTTTGAATCTATTCCAGTCAGATTTTGCCCCATTATTTCACTGAACAGTCCTTGTAAAGGCCATTAATTACTCATAAATTGCCAAATTTGAGAGCAATTCTCCATCCTTATTGTGCTCATTCAGCAACAGCTGAAAACAATACTCTCCTTTCTGTTTGAAACAGTGGGTTCCAGCAGACTACTTTCATGGTTCCTCTATTCAATACCTCTCCTTGAATGACTAATGGGCATTTCATAGTTAACATGTACAAAACTTAACTTTTGTTTTCTGTCTTCAATCCTGATCTTTCACCATGCTTCCAGGTGCTCAGGCCACAAACATAAGTGAGTCTTTAATAATCTCACACTCACATCAAAGTATCTTTTCTCAAAACCCTCCACTGGCTTTCCATCTATCCCATAGCAAAGCTACTGGCCTTCCATCTATTCCAGAGTAAAAGCCATTGGCCCTTCATTTCCTCTTTGACCTTAAGTCCTATAGATATTTCACTAAATTACTCCTATCTGGTCATACTTGTCTTCTGGTTATTCCTTGAGCATACCAAACCCACTTTTGCTTCAGGGTTTTTGTGTCTTTTGTTCTCTGCGTGGAATGCTTTTTGCTGCACATTAGCCTTATGGCTTACTCTCTCACTCTTTCAGCTGTCAGCTCAAATGTCACATAACAGATCTTTCTCAATCCTTTCTAAAAAGCACTTCCTTCTTTTACTCTCTTACATTTCATATTTGTAGCATTAGAATACATTATATTTTTACATTATTTGACTCACCCCTCACTATGACTCTGTCCTAATTTTTCACTCCTCTATTTCCAAAGTCTGAAACAGTTAAAGGCACATATTGGATACTGTAAAAGTATTTGTTGAATGAATGAATGATTTTCTTCAGAGAGGAAAACAACATTACAAAGACTGTTGAAATCTTTCTGGGTGAAGCATCCAGGGAAACATCCATGGTGAAAGACTTCCCAGCAATGACCAGGCACTTGGAATAAAGCAAAAAGAACTAAGAGCATAAAGCCAACAAGTATTGAGCTGACTAAGTATTAGTAAAATAGATTAAAACTAAAATAGCCCAGTGGAAATCTGATGAACCTCATGCCAGCCTGTCTGTCTGTGTCCTGTGTATTTTGAGTATGGCTTCTGATGTCTCTCCCTACAGAAACAGTGTTGCTACTGCTTTGACCAAAGGGTATTTGTTTGCCAGTGGCTTTTTGGAGGACTTGGGAGTATAACATGGTTGGGATGAAGTTGAGTTGGTCCCAGGTGTAGACTCTTTCTTCTCTTTTCCTCTGGTGATGAGATAAAGGAGAAGATTTGAGTGAAAATGGTAGTCCTTCTTATCAAATAAAGATACTGAGCCTTCTGTTTCTGTTCTTAAACACTTCAGTGCCATATCTGGGAGTCTTTTAAAATGATGAAATATTATTGTAATTTGACAGTTTAGAGCAATTAATATTGATTGAATAGGGTAATTAGATTTCAGCAAGGTATTATGGGAGTAGAGATTGAATCAATTGAAAAATAAATATTATCTTGAACAATTTGGTAATTTCCTTAAAAGACTGAAAAAGAACCTGGATCATTGATTCATATAATCATTGTGTGTTTACTGTGAAGATCTCTGTAAGGCTAGCTGTTGACTTTTTGTGTTCCTGGTGAACAGAGCTTTGAATTATTTATGAAATTGTCTTCCAGTATCTCTTGTTGATAGGAAGGCCATTAGACACTGAAGCAAATTTCTGTAGTAAAGAATGACTTTCTGGGATTTTTGTAATATTGAGTAGAATTGCTGTTGCTAAACAGCAAGTCAGGCCCTGCTTCTTGCTGCCCGTAGGTAAATTCTGGAGGCAGAGTTTTGATGAAAATTAAAAGAAGTCATTATTCAAAAGCTACACAATTTTGGAAGAATAACTGGCTTCTGCCTCAGAGCTTATTCCCTCTAAAACACTCAAAGGAAAATAACCTAGCTATACATTGCCAGGCCAGACCAGTTTTAGGCTGTGCCTGAAGTTCCCTCTCCTTTTAAAATTACCATCCTTTGGAGTAAATAGGCAGTTGCAGCATGACCATCCAGGGAAGAAAAAAAGGCCACAGTCTCTGCACTCCTTCCATTTAAAATTTTTTGGCCCATAATTTTATGTGCTCAGGAAATGTCTAACTTTCCAGCCAATGTCACCCTAGACTGGCAGATCTGTACCTTAACTTGCCACCGTGTTCTGGAAGGAAGTAGGAGGGTTTTTTTTCCCCCCTGCATCAATTATGTACACCAGACTGCAGAATCTGTGCCTGAGGGCAGGGAGATCTATCACACACTGCACTAGCTTGTTCAATGTTACCTCAAACAACCTCCTTTTAAAGTCCCTCCCTTATTCTCCTGGCACATGCCGGTATCAATTTCCCCCTTTAATACTTCTGGACGCTTGTAATCTTACAAAGGCAAATGAGCAAAGGTCTCATTCTTCTGTAGCTACCAAGGGCTGGCCAAGGGCATATGTCTACCTGTCCCTTGGTCCAGAAGACAAAAAAGAAAAGAGAAGGGGTGTTGGGAATGAAGGGAAGCCTTCCCACAAGAAAGTAGGATCTTACAAAGTCCAGATCAGTTGGCTGTTTCTGGAAGGTGGTGTGTGTAAAGTCCAAAGAATGGCATTACTGCAATAAACATAGGGGTGCATATCTTTTTTCAAATTAGTGTTTTGGATACATACCCAGGAGAGGAATTATTTGATCATAGAGCAGTTCCATTTTTAATTTTTTGAGGAATCTCCATACTGTTTTCCATAGCGGTGGGACCAGTTTGCAGTCCCATCAGCAGTACAAAAGTGTTCCCTTTTCTCCACATCCTCATCAACTTTTGTTGTTGGTTGATTTATTGATGAGAGCCATTCTGACATGAGTGAGGTGGTATCATTGTGGTTTTGACTTGCATTTCTCTGATGATAGTGATATTGAACATGTTTTCATGTGTCTATTGGCCATCTGTATGTCCTCTTTGGAGAAATGTCTATTTAGATCTTCCTCCCATTTCTTAATAATGTTGTTTGTTTTTTAGTGTTGACTTGTATGAGTTTCTTGTAAATTTTGGATATTAACCCTTTGTCAGATGTCTCATTGGTGCATATTTTCTCCCATTCTATGGGATGTCTTTTTGTTTTGTTGATGGTTTTGCTGTAAAAAATCTTTTTAGTCTGATGTAGTCCCATTTGTTTATTTTTTTCTTTGTTTCCCTTGCCTGAGGAGATATATCATTGCAAGTATTGCTAAGGGTAATGTCCGAGAGGTTACTTCCTATATTTTCTTCTAGGAGTTTTATGGTTTTAGGTCTTATATTTAAGTCTTTAATCCATTTAGAGTTTATTTTTTTATATGGTGTAGGAAGGTGGTTCAATTTTATTTTTTTTGCATGTATCTGTCCAGTTTTCCTGCACCATTTGTTGAAAAGACTGTTTTTATACCCCAATGTAAGTTCTTCCTTCCTTTATCATAGATTAGTTGGCCATGATATGGAAACAACCTAAATGCCCATCAATAAGTGATTGGATAAAGTTGTGGTACATTTATACAATGGAGTATTACTCAGCCATAAAGAAGAACAAAATCTTACCTTCTGCAACAACATGGATGGAACTAGGAGATATCATGTTAAGCAAAATTAGTCACTGAGAAAGACAAATACCATATGAGCTCACTTTGTGTGTGGAATCTAAAGAACTGAACAAATGAACAAAATAGAAAAAACAAACAACAAAAAATTCAGTTAAAATATGTGTAATATAAAATTGAAGGCAACAAAACTCATGGAACATGGTAAATAATTTAGTAGTTATCTAAAGGTAAGTGGGGGGAGGTGGAAGAGAAGGGGCAGGGACACAAATACATGGTGATGGAAAGAGAGTTGACTCTAGGTGATGAACACATAATATAACACATAGAAGATGTAATGTAGAATTGTACACCTGGAACCTATGTAATTTTTACTAATCAGTGTCACTCCAATAAATTTAACAATAAAAACATCATTAAATAAGAATGGCATTACTGGACAGGTTGGCATCCTTGCATTCCGGAGGTGACAAATTTGGCAAGAAGATGAGAAAGCATAATCAGAACCATAAGAAAGGTAGAGAGAAATATACAAAGTATGAAGAAAAACTTCATTCTTCAAATTATTTACCAAAATTGCATCTTTATGTCTATGCCTTCTATTACTAAAACTGTACAATCTTTATTTCAACTTAATGTGAAGTTTTAACTTTTAGAAACCTCAATGTTCTTTCCAAACACAAACAAAACAAAATCTAAAGCAAATACAGTTTCTAAAACAGAGAGTGGGACTAGGACTAACCTTAGAAGCCTGTATCACACCAACCAGTATACCAATTGGTCTCACAGACAACCTCTACTAGTTCACAAAAGTTCAAACAGCAGAGGCATTATCTCACCCCAACTGGTACACCAACTGTCACCATGGTATGAAGCATAGATGTGCTCTCTCATTACTTGGTATATCAACCAGCACCATGGTATGAAGCCCCAAACAGCATAGACAGGATTCCCAAAGTACTCAAAAGAGCAAAGTTCAAACCTAGTTTCCAAAAGATAAAAACAAAAGAAAACAAAAACCAACAAACAAAAAACCAAGCAAAGAATAACTGTAACCAAGAACTGAGTCAGCAGGATGTCACAGGGATCAGTCTATTTCTTGGCTAGCTGCTGTTAAGGGCCTTGGGTCTTCCAGGTCTTTAGGAAGACTCGGTCTCCTGGTTGAAACACATGTAAGGGCTTGTCAGATGAATAGACAGACCTACAATGAGCAAATTATGCCAAATGGTTAGTGTTTGCTCTAAATATTGCACATAATGTTTAATTTTTTACTTGAACTCCAAATCTAAAGGGGGCACTCCTAAAACAGGTTTGGAAGCATCTCCCATTAATTTTTTCACAAGGGCTTAATTTAAGCTCACTTCTGTGTGTAACCCTAATTCAGAACAAGGCAATAGAAAGTTTCTGGTCCCATTTCAAATATGTTTTCTGGAATATCTTCTCCAGGACTTCTTTGTTGCATGGTTCATTTTCTCAGTCTTTCCCATAGATTGAGGTCTCCAAGATATATGTGGTTTTCATTGAATTTGTAGTGTCTGTCCAAACTTCTGGAAGATCTCTGAAGTGAATGATGGTCTGCTGTCACTTTGAATGCTGTGAGGGAGTCCAAACCTAGGGCTTATTTCTTTAAGTAAAATTTTTGCTACCTCAATCACCTTCTCAATCTGGGGCAGTGGGGTATGCCTCTACCCATTTAGAAAATGTGTCCACAAAAACTAATAAGAATTTGAAATTCCCTCTGGTTTTAGGCATCTGTGTAAAGTCTACTTGCCAGCCTTCAAATGAGCATCACCCTTTAAATTGTACTCTCTTTTACGGTGGGGCACATTCTGTCTTAGATTGTTTTTGGTGCATATCTGTCAGGCTTGGGTAATCCTCTGAGTGATACTTTGCAAATGAGTATACTTCAAATGTGGCCTAATGAGGTTCATTTAAGCATCCTTCTGTAATGGGCCTCTTCACATAGGTGTTTGAGGATGAGATACACTAGAGCTTCAGGAAATAAGATCATACAGTGAACATTCATCTTCCATATAAATTAGGGTCAGTGTTAGAAAATCCCCATTTAAGAGTCCATTTTTCATTTCCTTCTGTGTAATGGGGTTTAAATTTTGACAAGTCTAAGCAGGAGAATCAAAGCCCTAGGTGTGATGGCCCTCTGGCTACTTGTCTTACTGCTTTATCAGCAGCCTGATTTCCCTGGTTCACTTGGGAACTGTCCTTTTGGTGTCCTGGGCAGTGTATTATAGCTATCTGGTTTGATAGAATCACTGCCTCAAGACATTGTAAAGTCTCTTTTTCATGTTTGACATCCTTGTTCCTTGAGGTTAAGATCCCTCTCTCCATATTGCTCTATGGGTATGGCAACCATGAAGGTATATTTGGAGTTCATGTAGAAGTTAACCTTCTTTCCTTGGGGCAGTGCTAAAGCTCTGGTGAGGGTTATCCATTCAACCTGAGGTTCCAGATGCAAGGGTTTGGGCTTCTATTCCCTTGTCTATGGTGACTACTGTGTACCAATTGTTCATTGACCATGAAGATGCTCTGGTATGTATATAGCTTCCAGTTCAGTGCTGTCAGTGGCTGGTCCAATAGAATCAGCCTGCTGACATAAACTTGGTCAATTTCCAAGTAGTCATGCTGGAGGGCTGAGTTTCTTTTTGTGTCTGAGAACAAGGTGGCCAAGTTCAAGGTAGTGGTGATCTGTAAGGTAACATTTAAGTTGTCTAACAGAATGGTCTGGTATTTTTCCACGTTCCCGACCATCAGTCAATACCCTTCTTTCTGTTCCAATAGAGATAGAACCGGGTGTAGTACAACTACCATAGTAGATGGTCCCAAAGTGAACTTCTCAGTTTGCTGTAAGATGTCACAAGTAGCTGCCACTGCCTAGAGGCATGGTAGCCATCCCTTTGTTGTGTGATCCAATTTCTTTGAGAAATGACCTATTGATTGGGGGATATTTCACAGAGTTTGGATTAATAACCCCCAGTCCAATCCCCTGCCTTTCATAAATGTATAATTTGAATGGTTTCTGTAAATTGGGCAATCCTATTGGTAGGGAGGGGTGAAACTAGCTTTTCCTTCAAGGTGTTAAATGACACCTGACATTCTCTTATCCATTTGAAAGGTCAGAGTCCAGTCATTTTAACCCTACCAGACCACTGTACTGATTTTTTGGTAATTTCCAAATCTGCCGCTATACTGCTGTACCTAATTTTTGGTACTTCGCCTAGTACGTGAAAAAAAGGACTCCAAGTTCCATCTTATTCTAACCACTTGTTTTCATATAACTAATATTTTTCTATATCATGTTTGTTTTTTCTCTTTAATGCTCAGGAGCCCAGGTATAGGGAACAGTTAGGTTCAGGGCCTCAGGTCTGGTAGGGTTAAGGACTTACACAGTGGTTTTACTATAAGTCCAAGTTTGAAATCCAAATTTGGCAGAACCCTATAATCTCTAAGAACCCACGAAGCTGCCTCTGGTTCTCTGGGAATTCTATTGTAGCAATGGCTTGCTGTTTATCTGTCATCAAGCTGCAATACCCTGGCTCAGTTGAAATCCCAGGTATACCACCTTTTTGTTTGCAAATCTGAGCCTTGTGATGTGATACTTCATATCCTCTCTGTGATAAATGAAATGGGACTGTGATTTTAGTTTTTGCATTTGAGTCACCTTTATTGTGTAGTTTTATTTATCCTAGAGTATTTTTAAAATTTATTTTTATTGTGAGACATATTGGGATGACATCTGTTAGCAAGGATTACGTAGGTTTCAGGCATAGAATTCTACAGTGCATTGTCAACTTGTATAGTAAGTTCACCACCTAATGTGACTTCTCTTTCCAACACCATATATTGAGCTTCCCCTCCCTCCTCTCCCATCCGCTCCCTAACTCAATCGTCCCCAAATGAACATTAAACTATTGATTGTGTCCACAGGTTATTTGTTTGTTTGTTTATTTCTTTTTTCATTGTTGCTTTCAGTTTTATATTCTGCATATGAGTGAAGTCATACAGTATTTTGTTTTTTGTTTGGCTTCTTTCGCTAAGCATGACAATCTCCAGGTCCACCCATTTTGTTGCAAATGTCAATATTTCATCTTTTCTTATAGCTGGGCAATATTCCATTGTGTATATGTACCACAGCTTCTTTATACAGTCATCTGTCTCAGGGCACTTTGGTTGTTTCCATGTTTTGGCCACTGTGAACAGCGCTGCGATGAACATTGTGGTACATAAGTCTTTGTGGACAAAGGTTTTCAAGTCTTTTGGGTAGATCCCCAGAAGGAGGATTGCTGGGTCATATTGTAACTCCATTCCCAATTTTCTGAGCAACCTCCACATCGTCTTCCACAGTGATTGTACCAATTTGCATTCCCACCAGCAGTGTGTGAAGAGTCCCTTTTTCTCCACATCCTCTCCAGCTCTTGTTATTCCTTGTGTTGCTGATAGTAGCCATTCTAACAGGTGTGAGAATCATTGTGGTTTTGATTTGCATTTCCCTGATAGCTAATGAGGATGAGCATTTTCCCACATGTCTGCTGGCCATTTGTATTTTTTCGTGGGAGAAGTGTCTGTTTAGTTTTTCTGCCAACTTTTTCATTGGTTTTTTTTTTTTTTGCCTTTTGCTGTAAAGTCTTATTAATTCTTTATACATTTTAGATATTAGACCCTTAATTGATGTGTTATTTGCAAATATTTTCTCCCATTCAGTTGGCTGTCTCTTTGCTTTATTGATGGATTCTTTGCTGTGCAGAAGCTTTTTAGTTTGATACAGTCCCATTCATTTATTTTTGCTTTTACTTCCCTTGCCTTTGAGGTCAGGTTCATGAAGTCTTCCTTGAGTCCTAGGTCTATAAGTTTAGTGCCAATGTCTTCTTCTATACAATTTATTTTTGCAGGTCTTATAGGAAGGTCTTTAATCCATTTTGAGTTCATTTTTATATATGGAGAGAATTCACAGCTCAGGTTCATTCTTTAGCATATGTTTTTCCAGTTTTCCCAGCACTACCTACTAAAGAGGCTGTCTTTTCCCCATTGTATGTTTTTTGCTCCTTTATCGAAAATTATTTGTCCATAAATTGGATTTATTTCTGGGTATTCAGTTGTTCCATTGGTCTATGTTTCTGTTTTTCTGCCAATACCAAGCTGTTTTGACTATTGATGCTTTGTAATATAAATAGAAGTCAGGGAGTGTGATGCCACCAGCCTTATTCTTTTTATGTAATATTGCTTTGGGAATTCGAGGTATTTCATGGATCCATATACATCTGATAATTTTTTTTATCTATTTTACGAAAATATGGTTCTGGGATTTTTATGGATATTGCATTATATCTGTAGATTGCTTTGGGCAGAATGGCCATTTTAACAATGTTAAGTCTTTCTATCCATGATATTTTTCCATCTCTTAGTGTTTGTTTCAATTTCTTTCAAAAGTATCTTACAGTTTTCCATGTATAAGTCTGTCATGTTCTTGTAAGTTAATTCCCAGGTATTTTTTATTTTTGTTGTGATAGCAAAAGGAATTAACTCCCCCACTTCTTTTTCTGAGCTTTTGTTGTTTCTATATAAGAATGATGATTTTTGTACATTGGTTTTGTATCCTGCGACTTTACTGTATTCATTTGTTGTTTCTAATAGTTTCCTGGTGGAATTGTTGGAATTTTTTATATAAATGATCATGTCATCTGCAAATAGTGACAATTTGACCTCTTCTTTCCTGATTTGGATACATTTTTATTCCTTTGTCTTGCCTGATTGCTATGGTTAGAACTTCCAGTACTATATTAAATAGCAGTGGTGACAGGGGGGCATCCCTGTCTTGTTCCTGATTTTAGGGGAATAGTCTTCAGCTTTCGCCCAATCAGTATGATGTCAGCCGAGGGTTTGTCATATATGGACTTTATTATGTAGAGATACTTTCCTTCTACACCTATTTTATTTAGTGTTTTGATCATAAATGGATGTTGTATATTGCCGAAAGCTTTTTCTGCATCAATTGATTTGACCATATGTTCTTTATCTTTGATTTTGTTTATGTGGTGTATCACATCGATTGATTTTCATATGTTGAACCATCCTTGTGCTCCTGGGATAAATTCCACTTGATCATGATGTATGATCTTTTTGATACATTGTTGTATTCTATTTGATAATATTTTGTTTAGGATTTTTGCATCTGTGTTCATCAGAGATATTGGTCTATAGTTCCTTTTTTGTGTTGTCTTTACTATGCTTTGGTATTAGGGTAACGTTGGCCACACAGAATGAGTTTGGAAATATTGCTTCCTCTATAATTTTTTGGAAGAGTCTGAGAAGGATAGGTGTTAATTCTTCTTTGAATGTTTGGTAGAACTCATTAGTGAGACCATCTGGTCCAGGGCTTTTGCCTTTAGAGAAATTATGGATAGTCATTTGAATTTCTTTGCTATTGATTGGTCTATTTAGATTATCCAGTTCTTCTTGGTTCCGTCTAGGGAGGCTATAAGTTTCTAGAAACTTGTCCATTTCCTCTAAGTTGTTAAATTTAATGACATAAAATCCTACATAATATATATATTTTTATAATCCTTTGTATTTCTGTAGTATCAGTGGTAATTTCTACCCTTTCATTTCTAATTTTCTATGTTTGTGTACTTTCTTTTCACCCATTGATTAGTCCAGCTAGGGGTTTGTCAATTTTGTTGACTTTCTCAAAGAACGAGCTCTTTGTAATATTAATTTTTTTCTATCGTTCTTCTGTTCTCTAATTGATTTAGCTCTGCCTTAATTTTTATTCTTTCCTTCTGCTGACTTTGGGTTTTGTCTGCTCTTCTTTTTCTAGTTCTTTAAAATGGGATGCTAAAGTGTTTACATGTAATTTTTCTTGTTTCTTGATATAGGCCTGTAATGATATAAATTTACCTCTTATTACCACTTTTGCTGTGTCCCAATAATTCTGATATGTTGTATTTTCATTGTCATTAGTTTCTATATATATTTTTTAATCTTGGCTTTTATCCAGTCATTTTTAAATGAACTGTTGGTTAATCTCCATGCATATGTGTTTTTTTTCTACTTTTGTTTTACAGTTGAGCTCCAATTGCAAAGCTTTGTCGTCTGAGAATACACTTGGCATGATTTTGATTTTCTTGAATTTGTTGAGGCTATTTTTATGTCCCAGCATGTGGTCTATTCTTGAAAATGTTCCATGCGCACTAGAAAAGAAAGTGTAGTCTCTTTTTGCTGGATGAAGTGTCCTGTAAATGTCAATTTTGTCCAATTGCTGTAATGTGTCATTTAGAGTTGATATTTCCTTATTTATTTTCTGTTTGGATGATCTGTCCATGGCTGTTACTGAGGTGTTTAAGTCTCCCACAATACTTGTGCATTGATCAGGTTCTCCTTTCAAATCTGTTAGTAGTTTCTTTGTATATTTTGGTGCTTCCTGGTTGGGAGAATATATATTAATTAGTGTCACGTCTTCTTGTTGTTGTATTGTACCTTTTATCATTATGTAATGTCCATCTTTGTCTTTTACTATCTTTTTCAACCTAAAGTTAATTTCATCAGATATCAGTATGGCAACTCCTGCTTTTCTCGGTTACCATTTGCTTGGGGTATTGTTTCCCATCCTTTCACTCTCAGTCTGTGTTTGTCGTTATGGCTGAGTTGTGTCTCTTGGAGACAGCATATGGATGTGTTTTGTTTTTTAATCCAGTCTGCTACTCTGTGTCTTTTTATTGGTGAGTTCAGTCCATTAACATTTAGAGTGATGATCAATATGTCAGGATTTCCTGTGGTCATTACATATTTGTTTTTGTTTTATTTTTGTTTCCTTCTTGTTTCTCCAGCTTTATTCCATTTTTTCTGATGTTTTGTTTCAGGTTGAAGAGCCTCCTTCAGTATTTCTTGAAGTGCTGGCCTTGTGCTGGGAAATTCCCTCAGCTTCTGTGTGTCTCAGAAGGTCTTTATTCCTCCTTCATTTCTGAAAGATAATTTTGCTGGATAATTTATTCTTGGCTGGAAGTTTCTCTCTTTTAAAGTTTTGAATATTGCATTCCACTCCCTCCTGGCTTGTAGAGTTTCTGCTGAGAAATCTGATGCCAGTCTGATGGGTTTTCCTCTAAAGCTCATAGTTCTATTTTCCCTGGCTGGCTTGAGAATGTCTCTCTGTGTTTAGTTTTGGATATCTTTAGTACCATGTGTCTTGCAGAAAATCTGCTAGGGTCTGGGTATCTAGGGGATGTGTTTTCTTTTTGAATATGGGGTTCCAGGTCTTTCCATAGGTTTGGAAGATTCTCATCTACTATTTGTTTGAGTATGTTCTCTGTAGAGTGCTCTGCTCCTTCTTCTAATCCTATTATCCTGATGTTTTGTCTCATGGAGTCAGATAGTTCTTGCAGAGTTATTTCAATCCTTTTGGTTCTGTATTCCCTCTCTTCCTCTTCTGAGCTGTTTCCATGTTCTGATCTTCAATATTACTAATTCTTTCCTCCATCTGGTTGGCCCTGTTTCCCATGGCAGTTATTTCATTTCTCACTTCTTTTATTGTATTATTTATCTCTCACATTTCCATGTCCATCTTCCTTATATTTTGAATTTCTTTGTTAAATTGTTCCTTTTGTTCATGGACTTTCTTTTCTTATGTCATTCACCTCAGCTATGTGTTCTGCCAGTATGTTTTTATCTCTCAGAGCCTTTAGAATGGCTCCTTTAAATTCTCTCTATTTCACTTGGTTCAGAAATTTTTGGGCCTAAGAAGCTGTCTTCTGGATAAATTTCATGTTCTTTCTGAGCAGTGTTAGTTTTTAAGGAATTCATCCGTCTGCTGTGTTCTTCCTGTTTGACATGAGGGCGTTACGTTCAGCAGAGCCCAGGATAACTTATTAGTACTTTTGTGGTGTCTTGCTGTAGGGAAGACACTAGGTGGCTCTGGGGGCCAAGTATTGGGATGGAGGGGGTTATTTATTTCTCATTTCTCATTCCTGCCATGTTTGGAGGTGGTGCACATCTATATGGGGTCCCTCTGCTTCTTGCAGTTAGTAGGTCGGGGAGGCTGTAGGGGAGGAGAGAGGTCAACAAAAAGTGTGCTGGGGCAGCTCCATCTCCTGCCTTATGCTAGGGAATATGGGTGATGTGAGCTGAGGCTGCTCTTGCTGTCTGGGGCGAATGCTATCAAATCCGCCTTTCTTCCCGGGCTTGCTCCAGCAACCACCTGTTGGGGCGGTGTCTTCAGGCTCCCACTGCTTGTAGGCCCCAGGGGCACGCGTGCAGGCATTCGCACCACAAGTCCAAAGCTGTGGGCCTGACCTCAGGCAGTATGAAGGCAGCTGGCTCACCTCTGCAGTGGGCCAGGAACAGGAACTGCAGCCCTGCGTAGGAGCCGTGTGTGCTTGTGCTGTGGGTTGGGAGGATGCCGGGAGCTGGGGTGCTGTATTTGGGGACCCCCTTCGGTCTGTGGAGTCCTTACTCAGCCCTCTTGTTACTCAGAAGTTTCAGAGGCTGGCTACCAAGCTCTGTCCCCAACACGCTGCTCTAAGGCCTGGCTCCTGCACGGTCTTCCATCATTCTGCTACTTTACTGGCTTTTACTTTTGTTGCCTCTTGGCCTCTCCTCTTTCATGCACTGTGCTGCTCTTGGACAGTCAGCTGCTATCGAGTCCTGTTGCGATCCATCTCTGCTCCATCACCTCTCTTTCTATCGCCCCCTTCTCTCCTTTACTTGCAATGTGTGAATTTCTCAGCTGCTGTTGTGTCACTCATGGTCCTCTTTCTTGGCTCCTGGATGGATGTTCAATTGTGTTTTCTTGGAGAGGCTTTAGGGGCCTCCTCTCCATTCACCATTTTGCCTTCTACCTCAGGACTGTGATGATTTTGAGCAAAATGTCCTCATAGGTATTGCCGGCTATAAGTAAGTCATCTACATATTGTAAAAGAACTCTGATTTCAATTGAATATCCCTTAATTCTTTTGCTAATGCTTACCCAAATACAGCTGGGAAGTTCTTAAATCCTTGTGGCAATGTAATCTAGCAGTATTGGAGTATGGCTTTATTTCTGGGTCATGGTATTCAGAGGTGAACAGTCATTGAGGCTGTTCATCTACTGGGATGCAGAAAAAGCCATCTTTTAAGTCTAGGATAGTGGTTCACAAAATTTTCCTGCTTGTGTACCCTTTTTAAACCCATTTCTATAAATTCTACCCCTTGTTTTTAAAACAGCTGCTTTTACATACTGACACTTTTGTTTAGTGTCTATCTTAATATAAAATAGTGGAAATGAAGTAATAATACATTAGGAAAGAAAATAACTACACTAAAAGTACAAACCACGTATTTAATTTTACAATATTCATAACAGTTAAATATTGGTAATAATGATCAAGTATTTGACAAAATTTTAAATTATTATTAATAATAATACTTATTGGTATCATCTGAAAAGTCTATAATAATTGTTAGGTAGATCACTAGCTGATTGTAACATTATTAGTGAGATCATTGATTTTGCTTTGATGTACTTAGTTTCTTAAAATCAGGGTCAAAATATGCAAGTCACAGTCTTAAATCCAGACTTTCATTCAACTTGTTGCAGTACTTATTTTTAATAATAACGTGCAAGAAGAAAAATCTCTCTCTGCTAACTCAGTATTAGTAAATGGCCGGAGGTATTTGAATGCCTTTTCACTGAGCTGTTCATATTCCTTACTGACATCTACCTAGAAGGTAATAAGATGCTTTCTTTTAAAATTAGAAATTAAAAAAAAAATCACAGAAGAAGGCAAGATGGTGACTGGAGAGGAGGTCCCTAAAGCCTCTCCCAGAAAACACAATTGAACGGCCATCCAGGAGCTAAGAAAGAGGACCCTGAGTGACAAAACGGCTGTTGAGAAATCTACAAATTGCAAGTAAACACCGGGGAGAGGGAAGGGAGCAGAGACTACAACAGGATCCAAGCGGGGCAGTTCGGGGGAGGGGAGAGATCACAGGGGGAGCTGGATTTTGGAGCTGCATACTGGGGACAGAGTTTGGGAGCCAGCCTCTGGAACTTTTGGGTGGTAGAAGGGCTGAGCAAGGACTCTGAACTGCAAAGATGACACCCCAGCTCTAAGTCCACTGGAGACCTACACAGGGCTGCAGTTCCTGTTCCCAGCCCACTGCAAAGTCAACCCTGCTGTCTCAGGCCAGGCCCACAGCTTTGGAATTATGGAGCGTGCACTTCTTCATGCACCCAAGGGTTCTGAAAGCAGTGTGAGCCTGAAGACAGCCAGATGTTGAATCAGGGCTAGGAAGAAAGACTGATTTGATAGCATTCACCCCAAGACTTGGAACAGCTGCCCCAGCAAAGGGCAGAAGAGCAGAAGGCAGAACAGCCCTTGGAGCGCCTTTTGTTGGCCTCTCCCAAGGATATATGTGCATAGCCTCCAAACACAGGAGGAGATCAGAAACAAGAAACAAACAGCCCCCTCTCCCCCAAAGCTTGACCCCCAGTGCCACTTAGTGTCTGCCCTTCAGCAAGACACCACAAAAACAATAATCTGGGCACTGAACATAAAGCCCTCATGTCAAAGATGAAGAACCCAGTGGACAGGATGAATTCCTTAAAAACTAAAACTCCTCAGAAAGAACATGAAATGTACCCAGAAGGCAGCTTGTTAGAACTGGAAGGGTCTGATTTAAGTGACAGAGAATTTAAAGCAGCCATTCTAAAGGCTGTGAGAGAAATAAAATCCTATTGGCAGAAAACCATAGCTGAGATAAATAATATAAAAAAGGATATAAACGACACAAAAAAGGAACTCTGTGAACAAAAAGAACAATTTAACAAAAAATTCAAAACATAAGAAAGATTGAGAGAGAAATACGAGAAATAAATAGTACGATAAAAGAAGTGAGAAATGAAATAACTGCCATAGGAAACAGGACCAACAAGATGGAGGAAGGAATTAGTGATCTTGAAGATCAGAACATGGAAACAGCTCAGAAAGTGGAAGAGAGGGAATATAGAACCAAAAGGATTGAAAGAACTCTGCAAGAACTATCCGACTCTACGAGACAAAACAACTTCAGGATGATAGGAATAGAAGAGGGGGCAGAGCAATCTACAGAGAGCATACTCAAACAAATCATAGATGAGAAGTTTCCAAACCTATGGAAAGATCTGGAACCCCAAGTTCAAGAAGAAAACAGGTCCCCCAGATACCTGGACCCCAACAGATCTTCTCCAAGACACATGGTACTAAAGATGTCCAAAACTAAAGATAAAGAGACAATTCTCAGGGAAGCCAGGGAAAAAAGAACTATAACCTTTAGAGGAAAACCCATCAGGCTGGCATCAGATTTCTAAGCAGAAACTCTACAAGCCAGGAGAGAGTGGAATCCAATATTCAAGAATTTAAAAGAGAGAAACTTCCAGCCAAGAATAAATTATCCAGCAAAATTATCTTTCAGATATGAAGGTGGAATAAAGACCTTCTCAGACACACAGAAGCTGAGGGAATTTGCCAGCACAAGGCCAGCACTCCAAGAAATACTGAAGGAAGCTCTTCAGCCTGAAACAAAACATCAGGAAAGATGGAACAAAGTTGGGGCAACAAGAAAGAAAAAATAAACAAACAAACAAACAAAAACAAAGAAAGAAGTAAGTAATAGCCACAGGAAATCCTCACATATCAATCATCACTCTAAATGTTAATGGACTGAACTCACCAATAAAAAGACACAGAGTAGCAGACTGGATTAAAAAACAGAACACATCTATATGCTGTTTCCAGGAAACACACCTCTGTAAGGACAAACACAGACTAAGAGTGAAAGGTTGGGATACAATACTCCAAGCAAATGGTAACCAAGTTAAAAAAGATAGTAAAAGACAAAGATGGTCATTACATAATGATAAAAGGCACAATGCAACAACAAGAAGACTTGACACTAATCAACATATATGCTCCAGGATGCACCAAAATACAGAAAGAAACTTCTAACAGACTTGAAAGGAGAAACTGATGAATACACAATCAGAGTGGGAGACTTAACACCCGCTAATAGCCATGGACAGATCATCCAAACAGAAAACAAATAGGAAAATAACAGCTCTAAATGACACATTACAGCAATTGGACATAATTGACATTTACAGGACACTTCATCCAGCAAAAAGAGACTACACCTTCTTTTCTAGTGCACATGGAACATTCTCAAGAATAGACCACATACTGGGACACAAAAGTAGCCTCAGCAAATTCAAGAAGATCGAAATCATTCCAAGTGTATTCTCAGACCACAAAGCTTTGAAATTGGAGATCAAATGTAAAAGGAAAGCAGAAAAAATCACATATACATGGTCATTAAACAACAGCTTATTAAAAAAGGGCTGGATAAAAGAAGAAATAAAAGATGAGATTAAAAAATATATAGAAACTAATGACAATGAAAATACAACATATCAGAATAATTGGGACACAGCAAAAGCAGTAATAAGAGGTAAATTTATCTCATTACAGGCCTATCTTAAGAAAGAAGAAAAATCACAAGCAAACATCTTAGCATCCCATCTTAAAGAACTAGAAAAAGAAAAGCAGACAAAACCCAAAGTCAGCAGAAGGAAAGAAATAATAAAAATTAAGGCATAGCGAAACCAATTAGAGAACAGAAGGACAATAGAAAAAATTAATATAACGAAGAGCTGGTTCTTTGAGAAAGTCAACAAAATTGACAAACCCCTGGTGAGACTAATCAAAGGACAAAAGGAAAGGCACAAATATCCAAAATTAGAAATGAAAGGGGAGAAATTACCACTGCTACCACAGAAATACAAAGGATTATAAGAAAATATTATGAAGGACTTTATGCCATGAAATTTAACAATCTAGAAGAAATGGACAAGTTTCTAGAGACTTACAGCCTAGCAAGACTGAACCAGAAGAATCGCATAATCTAAATAGACCAATCAATAGCAACGAGATTGAAATGACTATCCATAATCTCCCTAAAGGCAAAAGCCCTGGACCAGATCGTTTCACTAATGAGTTCTACCAAGCATTCAGAGAAGAATTACTGCCTATCCTCCTCAGACTCTTCCAAAAAAATTGAAGAGGAAGCACTACTTCCTAACTCATTCTATGAGGCCAACATTACTGTAATACCAAAGTCTGGCAAAGACAATACAAAAAAAGAAAACTATAGACCACTATCTCTGATGAACACAGACGCAAAAATCCTGAACAAAATATTAGCAAATAGAATACAACAATGCATCAAAAAAATCATACATCATGATCAAGTGGGATTCATCCCAGGAGCACAAGGATGGTTCAACATACGAAAATCAATCAATGTCATACACCACATAAACAAAATAAAAATTAAAGAACAGATGGTCATTTCAATTGATGCAGAAAAAGCTTTCGACAAGGTACAACATCCATTTACGATAAAAACACTAAATGAAATAGGTATAGAAAGAAAGTATCTCAACATAATAAAGGCCATATATGAGAGACCCTCGGCTAACATCATACTGAATGGGGAAAAGCTGAAACCTATTCCCCTAAAATCAGGAAAAAGACAGGGATACCCCATGTCACCACTGTTATTTAATATAGTACTGGAAACTCTAGCCACAGCAATCAGGCAAGAGAAAGGAATCAAAGGTATCCAAATTGGGAAAGAAGAGGTCAAATTGTCACTATTTATAGATGATATAATCCTTTATATAAAACATTCCAAAGATTGCACCAGGAAACTATTAGAAACAATTAATGAATATAGTAAAGTTACAGGATACAAAATCAATGTACAAAAATCAACAGCATTCCTTTATATAAACAGCGAATCCTCAGAAAAGGAAATGAGGGTGTCAATTCCCTTTGCTATCACAACAAAAAGAATGAAATACCTAGGAATTAACTTAACAAAGAACGTGGCAGACTTCTACACAGAATACTATAAGACACTTTTCAAAGAAATTGGAACAGAATTTAAGAGGTGGAAAAATGTTCCCTGTTCATGGATAGGAAGACTTAACATTGTTAAAATGGCCATTCTGCCCAAAGCAATCTACAGATTTAATGCAATACCCATCAAAATCCCACAATTATACTTTCGTGAAATAGATAAAAGAATTATTAGATTTATATAGAACCCTAAAAGACCTTCAATTGCCAAAGCAGGACTACATAAAAAGAATAAGGCTGGTGGTATAACACTTCCTGACTTCTATTTATATTACAAAGCATCAATAGTCAAAACAGCTTGGTACTTGCAGAAGAACAGAAATATAGACCAATGGAATAGAACTAAAAACCCAGTAATAAACCCACAAATTTATGGACAAATAATTTTTGATAAAGGAGCAAAAAACATACAATGGAGAAAAGACAGCCTGTTTAGTAGGTGGTGCTGGGAAAACTGGAAAAACTGGAAAAACTTATACAAAAGAATGAACCTGAGCTGTGAACTCTCTCCATATACAAAAATTAACTCAAAGTGCATTAAAAACCTTCATATAAGACCTGCAACAATAAACTGTATAGAGGAAGACATTGATACTAAACTTATAGACCTAGGACTCAAGGAAGACTTCATGAACTTGTCCTCAAAGGCAAGGGAAGTAAAAGCAAAAATAAATGAATAGGACTTCTGCACAGCAAAAGAAGCCATCAACAAGGCAAAGAGACAGCCCTCTGAATGGGAGAAAATATTTTCAAATCACGCATCAGATAAGGGTTTAATATCTAAAATATATAAAGAAGTAATAAGACTTAACAACAAAAAAACAAATAACCCAATTGAAAAGTGGGCAGAAAAACTAAACAGACACTTCTCCCATGAAGAAATACAAATGGCCAGCAGACATATGAAAAAATGCTCATCCTCACTAGCTATCAGGGAAATGCAAATCAACCACAATGAGATACCACCTCACACCTGTTAGAATGGCTATTATCAACAAGACAAGGAATAACAAGTGCTCGAGAGGATGTGGAGAAAAAGGGACTCTGGTACACTGCTGGTGGGAGTGCAAACTGGTACAACCACTGTGGAAGGCAGTGTGGAGGTTCCTCAGAAAATTGGGAATGGAGTTACCATTTGACCCAGCAATCCCCCTTCTGGGGATCTACCCAAAAGACTTGAAAACCTTTGTCCCCAAAGACTTATGTACCCCAATGTCATCGCAGCGCTGTTCACAGTGGCCAAAACACGGAAACAACCAAAGTGCCCTGCGACAGATGACTGGATAAAGAAGCTGTGGTACATATACACAATGGAATATTATTCAGATATAAGAAAAGATGAAATATTGCCATTTTCGACAAAATGGATGGACCTGGAGATCATCATGCGTAGTAAAATAAGCCAGACAGAAAAAACAAAGAACTGTATGACTTCAGTCATATGCGGAATAAAAAACTGAAAGCTAAGAAAAAAGAAATGAAGAAATAAATAACCCATGGACACAATCAATAGTTTAATGTTTATTTGGGGATGAGTAGGATAGGGAGGGGAGAAAGGGAAGTGGGTGGGAGAGGAGGGGTGGAAGCTTAATATAAGGTGATGGAAAGAGAAGTCACATTAGGTGGTGAACTTATTATACATCAAGTTGACAATGCACTGTAGAATTGTATGCCTGAAACCTATGTAATTCTTGCTAACAGATGTCACCCCAATAAGTCTAACAATAAAAAAATAATAAAAAATAAATAAAAATGAATTTAAAAAAGAAAGTTTATATCGTAATATTAAAAAAAAACAGAAAAATCAAGTTTACAAGTTTGATAAACTGCTCTTTTTCATTGATTGATAGTTTTTTACTAGTTTCTTTGAGGAAGTCTTCATTACAAGGTCTGCAATCCAGTTGTTTTCTTCTCCACTTTGAGGGAAGTACTTATAAAAGGACACTTTAAGACCTTCCATGTGACTTACAATATTCTCTTTCACATTTTTGGATAGGTGCAAGTCACTCTCAGATAAGATGTTGTGCAGTTTCAAAAACTTCAGATTGAGCTCTTTCAATACACACTTTTCAAAAGTCCAGTTTTTTTAATTATTGACTTCATTTTGTTGGTTGCTTTGAATATAGTGATTGAACTGTTTTGAAGTTTCAAGTTGAGTTTGTTTATTTCTTTAAAAAAATGTGATAAATATGCAAGACTTTGCACCATTCACTGTCCTGTAACTTTGGAGCAAGAGGGAAGTGATGGTCTTCAACATATACATTGACTTCACGCCTACATCCAAAAATCTGTGTAGTACTTTCCCATGAGATAGCCACCTTACCTCCATCTACAAAAGTAATGTGCTGTGAATGTTCATTTCTTCACACAGTGCTTTAAACAATCTGGAGTTTTGTGGTTGTAGCTTAATAAAATTTACAACTTTTACAGCCCCGTCAAGAACATCTTTCTGTTCACTAGGAAGAGGCTTGGATGCAAGACTGTCTATGAATGCAGAAGTGACTCCATGATGCATGGGGAACTACTTCTTTAATTTTGCTGCATAGGCTTATAGAACAACCTGACATAGGCCTGCCTCTGTAAATGAATACACCACAAGAATTCAGCCAACTAATGTCCTTTTCAATAAAATAACCATTGATTGCATTAAAAATACCTTCACCTGTGGTACACTCCTGCAATGGGCAACAAAGCAACAGGTTTTTCTCAATTTCATTTCTCACCAAGTACTTCACGATGATGAGCAAAACAGATAAATCAGCAACATCCACACTTTCATCGACCTGGATGTAAAAGAATTTACTTTTTCTGATTCTATCAACTACTACAGCTTAAACATGGTCAGATATTTTCTGAATAGGTCAAGACATCATATTATTTGAAAAACAGATAGTATTAATTTTGTGGACATGTTCTTCCCCAAATATACAAAAAACAGTACCCTTAATACAAGGAAAAATTATATCTTCAGCTGTAGTGTGGCATTTACTACACTTAGCTATGTGATAAGCAATACAGTGTGAAACCTTAGCTGCATTCTCATTGTCTTTCTTTCCTGATTTCATGTATGAAATAACAGATGCATGCTTTTCTAAGCCCCCCAAATAATGTATTTCTTTGTTTTTATACATAGAATGTTTAGTTTCTGAATATTGCATGAGTAGAGAGGGTTTTATGTAACAGTTGGATAATATTTCCCCATACAAAACACACAAAGACTTAGGACAGTCATCCTCCCCTACAAATAAAGACCCATATTTAATATACTCTTCAGAGAATTTCCTTTACTTTTGTGTAGTATCTTAGGCATGCACCTTTTTAGTATCTCCTGATGTGGGTGTACTTGTAGCTGTGGACACATATTGAGAAGTATGTGGCAACAGGTTATAATCCACATCAAGTTTTGACTTTTTTAGCCATTCCTACTTTCAACCACTGATCCATAACTAATACACTTAGAATCCACTGGAAATAATAACTAAAATTATGTTAACCATTAAATAAAAAAACCTACTTGAAAAGAATCATTATTAAAGACAATGAACTTACTTTTACTCAGTCAATAACTAAATTGATCAAACAGTCTGGCTATAAATGTATTTATATGTTTGGGGAAGTTCTAGAAATGTTGCAAAAGGATTTTTCTGAAACCATTCATAATGATTGGTAGAAGAGCATTTTTCCAGAACTATATGTAATGATTGGGGGGAAGGTCTTATAGCCACTCCCTCACCAGTCATCATTCACTAATGTGATCTAATTTTGAAGTGTCTCCATTAGCGGTGATTCAAATTTAACATTTATTGTTCCATAACTAATATTTTGCATTTTTAACTTTACTTGTTTTTTTTTTTTTTACCATTACTGAAAATTAATATTTTTCATGTACCTCTGAATGGCCCAGCATGTATCCCTAAGGATACACATACCACCGTGTGGAAAATGATGGGTTAGGATTAAAAACCATTTGATATTCCCAAGACATCATAGTCAGCAGAATACAAGGATTGGACACTGTATGATGTTTCAGTGAGACTAGCATGACTGAATTAGTCCCAATTTTGACAAATTTGCAATATTGGTTGAATCCCCTCTGAAACTTTCTTCTTAAGGGGATATTGCTTTTTTTTTTTAATGGTATCCATGCCCCTTCTTTTAGCTTAATTTTTATGGGTTGGATGTTAACTGCTTACCTAGGGTTCTGTCAGCCTAAACAATTTGATCAACCTATTTATAGATCACAGGGGAATGGAAGAGTTTGCCTCTGGGACATTCTGGGCAAGTTAGGAATGCTTGGAGCTGGAGGCCATGTTCCCAGCAGGATCTCTACACATAGTTGCTGTTTGTCAGAAGAAAAATTTTATTTGTATATGCAATTTACAAAGTAAATTTTGACCAGCAATAGAATGGGGCAGTCTGGCATATAGAGAAAACTATGCAAATGCTTTTGATCCTCAAGCTGACATTCTAAAGGTTGAAGAAAATCCCATTTTTAAAATTGTCTGATCACTCCACTAATTGTTACTACATCCAAACTTTTGCTGGTTAATTTTGTATTTAGCATTGAGTACATGGCTCCTGTATCTACAAAAAGATTAATTAGCTTATTCCCTGCCATCAACTGTATCAGCACTCCTGTGGGGCAATAGTAATGGGTCAGGAGATGTCTAAGGGAATCTCTGGGCCTTCTAATTTGTCATCAGACTCCCCTCTCTGTTTTAGCATTTTTTTGGCAAGAGTTTTTATTATATCTCTTTTCCCTTTTGAATTTCAGGCATTTCTTTCTCTAGTGGCCCTCCTCCTTACACATTTATTGGGATCTAGTAGGTTTGTTATCCTTTCTCTCAGGTTTCATCTCTCCTTCTGATTCATCATGTTGTTCCTGAGAACACTGTGGCTTTTGTAACTTTTTTGTTTCCTGAGCATTGTGAATGTTAAAGGCTATATTCACAGCTGGAAGGGATTCATTCCAATGCTCCATCTAAATGTTGGAGTTTCCTTCTGATAGCCAGGGCACTTTGCCTAATAAAAGTCATGTTCACCACCTGGACATTTTCTGGTGCATCTGGGTCAGCATCCGTGTGCTTTCTATAGGCCTGATAGATCCTTTCTAAAACTTCAGAAGGATCTTCATTTGATTTTTGCTGAAGGGCTTGTATCATACGAGGTCTGACACTTAAGTTCACACACTTGCCACCATGTGCTTACATTGGAAGTATTGTACAAACAACTCAGTAAGGTTTCATAACCTTGTTACATCTGTGTCTCATGGTTGCATTTATGTTGATGTGTAGTAGTGTCTTGCTGAGTAGCATTAATTATTGTTGTTGCATTTTTTCATATGCTGTCATGAGAATGTTAGAGCTTGAAATAGAGCAACAAATAAACATTAAATTTCTTCTTAAATTTGGCAAGGGTGGGAGTGAAGTCAGGGACATGTTAGTCCAAGTTTATGGGGATAATGTCATGAAGAAAATGGCAGTGTACAAATGGATTTTTTCTGAGAGGTGAGAAAGCATCACTGATGAAGAGAGGTTCAGGAGGTCAGTAACAAGCAGAACTGACAAAATCATTGACTGAATGTGAGAAGCATAGCAGACCAAGTAAACATCAATAGAGAAACAGAAAAATCTTAACTGAAAATCTTGACACAAGAAAGGTATGTGCAAAAATGATGCTGAAGGATCTTACCAATGAACAAAACCAAAGGAGAGTCAAAGTTAACCAAGACCTTTTGGAGAGAAATGATGATGTTTTGGGATGTGTTATCACTGTTGATGAAATATGAGTGTACCAATATGACCCTGAAACAAAGTATCAAAGTCCACAATGCAAGTCAGCCAATTCTCCATGACAAAAATATTCTGTCAGTCCAAATCAAGAGTCAAAATGATGTTGCTAAACATTTTTGATATCAGAGGGATTGTTCATTAATAATTTTTACCAACTGGACAAACCATTAACCATGTTTACTATTTAGAAGTGCTGAGAAGTTTGCATGAAAAAGACAAAAATGACCTGAACTTTCCACCAACTCATGGCTCTTGCATCATGACAATGCACCATCTTACATGGCACTGTCTCTGCAGGAGTTTTTAGCCAGTACACAAATAACTGTATTAGAACATTCTCTCTACTCACCTGATATAGCTCCCAGTGACTCTTTTCTTTACTTGACGTTAAAGGAAATACTGAAAGGAAAACATTTTTATGATATTCAGGAAATCAAGTATAATATAACAGCCCTGATGGCCATTTCAGAAAAAGATTTCCAAAATTTCTTTGAAGCGCAGGCCAAGTGCTAACTTTGGTGCATAGGTTTTCAAAGGGGGTACTTTGAAGGTGGGCATAGTGATATGCAGCAATGAAGTATGTAGCACTTTTTCTAGGATGAATTTCCCAACTTAATTGTCAGACTTCACATTCAGGCTCTTTTGCTTAGGCACCCCTTCCTTAAGCCCTTCCAAAATGCACCTTATATAATGTTCTAGGAAAGCTAGGTTCCCACTATTTGGGTCCCAGTAGGCTCTGTCAACAGATTTGCCCCAGCTGGGTTGGGGAGGTCCCATGGGATTCTCTTGGTGGAGGTTTTGAGCTTCTTATTAGCCTTATTTATGAGTTGTCTTACATCTGCTGTTAGCAGAATGCTAAGAAGAGCCTTTACATCTGCCCAGTTTGAAGCAAAAATGGAGATGATAAGATCTGCCATTTTCCAAGGATCCTCCTTAGATGAGGGGTTGGAACTTTTTTCAATTTAGGAAGTCTGATGTGGAAATTGGAATATGGGCCTTATGGCAGCCAGCAGGCTACCTTCCCTAACTACTCTGCCAATAGGGTGTTGCCTCAAACAAATTGAGTGCCCAGACAGGTCTTTGAGGAGGAGAATCCTTCCTCGTTATACAGGGGTGAGAACACTGGCTCTCTGGGCCCTATTTCAGGAGTATCCAGCAGTGAAGGTGGTGACTAGGGAGGTCTTCCTTCTACTAATCCTGTATTCCCTGGGTTCAGGGCATTAATGAAACTTATTTCCTCATTCTCCTTTTCTTCCTGTGTCCTATTATCAGGGAATGGTTTTTAGGCCACTTTTCTTCTCTGTACCATCAAGAAGTTCTCTGTCCCTTGTGAAACCCTATTATGTAATGACCTTAACATAACACCTTAATGAACAGATTTTTTTTCCCATTTGTCTAACCATTGGAAATATAGGAAACTATTTAGAGACCATTCCCCAAACCCCACCCTGGAATTCTAAAATATATGTAGGACACACCATGTTACAATAAAGAACCAATTCTTCCTTAGATATTGGATAGTGGCTGTTATATAGCCTAGTTCAGTAAAATTTTACTCAGTGGGCTCCCTCCAGGAGCCAACACAGAACACACAGAACAGCCTCTCTTGACCTGGATGTACAGGCCTGAAGCTGTGAGCAAAAGAATGCATGCAAACTGAGAACACATATATAAGCAAAAGTTGAACCCACACCTCCATTATTCCAAAAATTGCTCACAAGCAAATTTTCTGCCAAATGATCTTGAAAACAGTGGTCTCCAAACAATGGCCCCTCAAAACTTGGCCACTCCTCACCCAGACCCTGGTTCACTGCCCCAAAAACTTGGGTGATCTTCACCTCTTTTAGATTCTATCTACTTCTCAGACCCATTTTCCTTGCACCTGCCATGCATGTTTAGGCAGCAGGCACCCTGATGTGATGTGCAGAGAAATTCCCAGAGACTAGGAAATCCCACAGTACCACTCTTGGAGTCAACCAAGAGGCAGCTGGGATCCTGCCAGAGTCACCATTGCTGTTATTGAACAGTAAGTGGGGTCCTGCTACCTGCCCCCCATTGGTAAATTCTGGAGGCAGAGGTTTGGTGAAAAATAAAAAGGGTCTTTATTCAAAAGCTACACAATTTTGGAAGAATAGTAAGCTTCTGCCTCATAGCCCATTCACTCTAAAACACCTAAAGAAAAATAACTCTGCCACCCTTTACCAGGACAGACCAGTCCTAGGCTGCACTCAAAGTTATTATCCCTTTTAAAAATGAAGTCCTTTGGAGAATACAGGCAGCTGCAGCATGATCATCAAGGAAGATTCCTGAGGAAGAGATAAAGGCCCCAGTCTCTGCCCTCCTTCCATTTTAAATCTTCTGGCCCATAATTCCATGTTCTCCAGAAGCCTCCAAAATTCTCAGCCAATTCCATCCTAGATTGGCAGATCTATACCTTTCCTTGCTGCCATATTCTGGAAGGGAGTAGGAGGGTTTTATTTCCTCCATTAGCCATGCTTGCCAGCCTGCATCATCTCTGCCTAGGGTAGCTTGTTCACTGCTGCCTTGAGGAACCTCCTCTTGTGGCCCTTCCCTTTTCCAGCACTTTGTCAGTATCAAAACCATTACTATAAAATTTCCTTCTATTTTTTTGCAATTTTTTTAGGAATCTCCCAACGTATCTGTTTGATCTACTGATATGCATGCAATGTATTTTTCAGAGACATCAATAGGATTTCCAGGGATTCTATCAAATTGCTTACTAATGTTGTTAAATATATAATCAAAGTAAAACCACAAACAAACCACATCTCTAGGTCACTCCCAGAGAGAGGTCTAAGAAACCAAGGGAAAGACAAAATCTGGTCTGGTGAGGCCAAGAAAGAATTGAATCTTCAAGCAAGGAGTAGCTATAACCTGAATTAGAAAAATGTGTGCCCTTTAGGTGAGCCAATTAGAAAAAAGATAGAATGCAGAGCTTGGTGAGTAAAGGCAGACCTGGATTTTGTAGTCCTTTTTACCTTTCTGCCCAAACCCTTGAAAGTCCTTTGGTTATGTGCCATCACAGGGTACTAGAAAGTTTGAGTAGAACTAGAGGAATCCTTGGTTAGTGAGAAGATAGCTCCAAGTTGAAGCTCCTTTGCTGTATTTCTCTCCTAGAAAATACTGTACCTAAAGTGAGGAGAATTCAAGTTTCAGGGCCTTAATATCTCCAACATGTGGTGTGGTGATTGAAGGAGTAAAATGAGTACTTTTTCTCAACACTGAATTTAAATAAGCTTGCAAACTTTTATCTTTCCTTGATCTTTCTTGACAAATTTTTCCATCAAACTCCTTCATTCATTGCCCCACCACATTGTTTTAGTCTCATAGGTGCTTTTCTCTAGTTTCTTTATAGGTCTGAATCAGTATATCTTAACTGACAAGCACATGGTTTACTGATGATTGTGTACCTAACGAGTGATGAGGCTTCTCCCAAACCAATCCACAGGAACAGGTGCCCTTGGGTATCTTACTCAGAATATAAAAATGTGGTTGACCTAAGAACAAGGGTTCTTGATGAAACATACCCAAGTTCAAGTTTCAGGTTTGCCTCTACTAACTGTGTGACCCTGGAAACTTGCTTAACTACTGAAGCTTCACTTTCTTCATCATGAAAATTAAATAAAAATGCACACAAGTGTTTATGTCTAGGGCCTGAACATTCAAACATTAGACGCTCTCATTGGCATCATTATTATTACTAAAAGTACCTTGATGAGAGATCTTGCCAATCAATCATGGTATGCTTTGCAGTTGAGCCTTGGAATACTTTTTAAAAGTGGATTTTGAGCAGTTACTACTAAGTGGTTGGTCTTGTCACATAACAGTGCCTCCTTGTTATCCTTGGCTTAGATAGTTACCAGCTCTTATATAAATAGGGTATTCTATTTTTGGGACAGTGGGATAGGATGGGCCAAGCCAGGAGGGGTTGGGGTTAGGAGCTCACTCAGAGGCCTAAATATCTGTTGGAATGAGAAGAAGGAGATTGAGTCAGTACTGTGAATCAAGAGTATATAATAAAATCATGATAAAAAACTATGGACAAAACTTCCTATGGCTAATAAGAGCCTGAATGTCCACTGTTGAATCCAGGCCCAGGGAAAAAAGAGGAGGATCAAATACAGCAAAAGACAGCTGAGAATGATGACCCACTTTTGTTGAAAAAAAAAAAAGAATCATCCTAACCATGTCACAAGCTCTGACTTGATTGAAAAGAGGTATTATTAGTCCTTTAACCTATTTTTTTGAGTAGCCCCTGAGGCCAATGTATTACTCTACAACATAAGGCAGGGCTGGTTACTCAGATGACTATTACCTTTAACCCATTTCCTCAGACATAGATGAAGGCAGTATTTGTTTGTAGTGTTTCCTTAGCTGCCTGGATCCTCAGTTCCAAAAAGAAAACATATACCTGATGAAGATATTCCACTTTGACTTTCATAGGGGATAGAGATGTGTTTTGAGCTAGACTGCAATGTATATTCCTATAGACATGTTGTGATTAGGAGTTGGGAGCAAATCTAATATTGGTGCAAGAATCTTAAATTTAGAAATTTCAAGGACTATATAATTTCAAATATTGTGTTCCATTGTTCCTGAGAATTTGAATATGTTGAATATCCCAGATTATTCTAAATCTTGAAGAGGCACAAGATTCCTTTGAAAGACCCCATGTTTTGGAAAATGTGGTTGCTATAATTATAGTTTAAAAGATTCCTGAATATTTATTTGGTAAATGAACAATTATGTAATATTGTTTCTTTAGGAGAATGATCATGAAGTCATGAGCAACTGACTTTCAGTGAAGTATTGTAAAGATAATTTGTTCATTTGGAAAAGATGAACTGTTTATAAAGTTTCTCTCATAGATTATGAGTATATAACTCCATTGGAGGTTAATTTATTGAAAATGCAACTATATCATACAAGAAAGAAACTTCCAACTTGTGTGTCATTGTCTGTCTATAGAACAATTCCCTTTTTATAAGTTAGATGGCTCTTGGGAGGCAGCCAGGACACATGGCTTGAGTGTGTTCTAGACTTGCTTGCCCTGTGCTTTGTCTGTCCTGCTCTGTATTACAGGGGCTGATCCCTGAAGGTTGCATTTCCAAGGCTTTCTTGTCAACTGATTTCAGACAGGAGGAAGGAGAAGCAAGGATATTTCTTTCTTCTTCATTTCACTGTCTCCACCAGTAGCTGTATCTCTCCAGCTTCAACAGGATAGGCCTAGAGTAGTCCCAGTTTCCACTGACTTCAAGATCTGGGAACACTATGTTCTCCCTTTGTCCTTTCAGCCTAGTGGTGGTGGAAGCTTCCTGCTATTATTACTTGCTTGTTGCTTCACTGTTCCCTGGTTGGATTCACAGCCTCTTTCATCACTTATTAACCAATTTAATGCACTAATCCCACTTATTTTAAATTCTCTGTTTTCTGGTTGGACTCTGACTGACATATTTTGTATTCTTTTCTATTTTTTTTTTGGTTTTACCAATATAGATTAAATGCCCAGGTCATACTGCCCAGGTGAACCAAGAGTGTGATAAACAAACAGTATGTCAGGATGTGAGTGGAGACTGCTGTAAATAAGAACAAAGGCAAAACTGTTAAGTCAACAGTTGCCTTTTTTACCCCCACCACCCCCTGCTTTTAATCTCTTTCTTTATTATCCTCCTTCTTAATTACTTTGAATACCTGGACTATTCTCTCTCCATTCACCTCTGTCACTGCTATCCCACCCTCCCATACTCTGGCCTATTTTATTCTCCTGAGATAGCCTAGAAGCCTGGAATGCAGGGAAAGGGGACAGGCTGCACTGCTATTGGTTGAAGTTACCAGAAAAGTTTCACCTTTTGACACTTTTCTGTTTCACTGTGTCTTTCACTATATCCTCTGAAGCCTTTCCACTAATTAAGGTTAAATTTTTAAAAAGGCTCTTACCTACAGAACTCAACTTGGTAAATGTATACTGAGCAGCTCTAAGGCAATCTAAAAAATAACTGTGAGATTGTAAAAGGAGGAATGCGCCATACTTCAGACAATGTGCTAACTGGGGGAAAGACCATTCTTCCTGTTTCCCCTAAGCTATGTTTCTGTTCAACTTGATTTACCAATTTGTCATGGAGTCAGAACACTATTTTGAACTGGCAGTAAAATCATTCGTAGATCATTTTCAGTTTATAAGTTATTTTATTCTGATATTTTATCCTCTCCTCAAATCCTCTTTAGAAAAAGCTGAGGCATGGAAAACAAGGAGCTACAACCAAGATTACTCTACCAGTAAAGCTATCATTTAGAATCAAATGGCAGATAAAGAGCTTTCCAGACAAGAAAATGCTAAAGAAGTTCATCCACCAAGCCAGTGTTACAAGGAATCTTAGAGGGACTTCTTTAAGATGAAAAGAAATTTAAAAAGACTAAAAAAATGGTAATAACTACATATTTATTAACAATTGCTTTAAATATAAATGAATTAAATGTTCCAATCAAAACATAGGGTGGCTGAATGGATAAGAAAATCAGACCCTGACATATGCTGCCTACAAGAGACTCGCTTCAGATTGAAAGGCATATACAAAATGAAAGTAAAGTGATGAGGAAAAAAGTATTTCATGGAAATAGAGACAAAACAAAATATAAAAAGCTGAGGTAGCAATACTTATACCAGACAAAATAGACTTTAAAACAAAGACTATAACAAGAGACAAAGAAGAACCCAGTAATCCCGCTTGCTATTTATATGAAGAAATCCACAAAGCTACTTGGAGGGGACACGTACATTCATATATTCATTGCAGCATTATTTACCATAACCAAAATATGAAGACAGTTTGTGTTTTTGTCAATGGATGGCTAAAGAGGAGATGGTACATATATACAATGAAATATTGCTTGGCCATGGATGAGAATGGGTTCGTGCCATTGCAGTGACAGAGTATTATATTGAGTGGGGTATGTCAGATAGAAGAAATGTGATTTTGCTTATATATAGAAGCTAAAGAACAAAATAAACAAAGAAAACAGAAACAAACTCATAGATAGAGAACATTTCAATGATTGCCAGACAGGAAGGGGTTGAAGGGTGAATGACAAAGGGAATGCAATTAAGAAGTACAAATTGGTTGTTACAAAGTAGTCATGAGGATGTAGGGTAAAGCATAAGAAATATTTCAATAATATTGTAATAATTATGTATGGTGTCAGATAGGCACTAGATATATTGGGTGTAGACAGGGGATAGTGGGGCAGGGTGAAAAGATGAGTGGATTAAGGAGTACAAATTGGTAGTTACAAAATAGTCATGGGGATGTAAAGTAGTACAGAGAATATAATCAATAATATGGTAATAACTATGCATAGTGCCAAATGAGTATTAGACTAGTTAAGGGGATCACTTCTTAAGTTACATAAATGTCAAAATACTATATGCTGTACACCTGAAATTAATATAAAATTATATTGAATATCAGAATAAATAAATAAGTAAAGTGTAAAAAAAAGAAAAAGAAAAAGGTGGGGCAAAAATTCATAGTCACCATGAGTCCCCAGAGACCTGATATGTCTTGGAGTCCTGGGATACAGAAAGGACAGTTTGTTCAGCTCATGGATCTTCAGTGAAGCTCATTGGCTTCATGATTCTGTTGGCATTATGGAGCAAACTCTGTAACAAGCCCAGCTCAGATAAGTGCATTCGATCAAATAAAAAATTCCTTATTTTATTGCAATATTTTTACATTTTCCTCTTAGTTTCTTCTCACCCCTCCATACACTCTTTAACACATGCCAAAAGATGATTCTGAAACAAACCATTTAGGAAGTAAATAACTTTACTTGAAAAGAAACTCACAAAGAAGGTTTTAAAAGAGCCAGCTTATTAAATATTTAAAAACCCCAACTATTTAAAAGAAAAATGTTACAATTTTACTTAGATTACATACCTTGCAATTAGTTTGTTTAGAGTTGAAAATAGGAAGATGTCTCTCATGACTATCATAGCCACAAAAGTTATGATGTATTATGGCGGCATGGAGATGTGGCATTCAGATCTTCCTTCAACAGAGAATCTGCCATAAAACAGTAGTCAATGGGCAGCCTCCAGCTTTGCCCCAGCTTAGGGATTTGCCACAGCATTCATACCAAGGCTGTAATTTCCCTGGGTTGTACCTAGCCAATGACAGCACAGTAGAAGAAATAAAATATGTCCATTCTTCTAAAGAACAGTCTTCCGCTGGAGCTCCCTACTGGCCTGGTGGAGACTTTCCCAAAGCTCTACTGGAGTCAAAGGTTTAAAAATATATATATATATATATATATATATATGCCCTTCTTCCTCCTCTCCTTTTACAGATCTCTCCCAGCCTCCTCCTGCTCCCTGGCTCCTTAATCCTTCACAAACATCTCCCCCAATATATATTTGTATCATTGTCAGGGCTGAAATATTTGCTGAGAAAATAAACTTTAACATGACCATTTTGATATAAGAAAGGTGCAAGTTTTCATTTATTTTGGTGGACAGATCTGGATAAGGCAACCCAGTCTTTTATTTTTGATTTATCTCAGGCCCAAAGTGTTTTATTTTTCCTCTGACTGTGGTGCCTACTGTGTACACTTATGCATAAAGGCATGAGAGCACAGCATAGTGTCATTTCTGCTTTAACTCAAATTGTAAAAGGTTTTGTGAGCAGGCATTAGAGGAAAAAGTCTGCTAGGTCAGTTCTATTTATCCTTAAGGACTTTGAGGTAGGCAGAAAAAATAGCCTCTCCTTGATGTCCATATCTTAATCCCTGAAACCTATGAATGTTACCTTACATGGTAAAAGAGACTTTACAGATATGATTAATTCAAGAATCTTGTGATAGGGAGATTATCTTGGATTACCTAAGTGGACCAATGTAATCCCCAAGGTTTTATCAGAGAGACAGAGAGAGGCAGAAGGGTCAGTCAGAGAGAGTGAGAGCAAGAGCAAGCGAGCGAGTGAGAGAGCAAGAGAGAAAGAAAGAGACAGAGAGACAGAGAGATTTGAAGGTGCTATGATGCTGAATTTGAAAATGAAGAAAGGGGCCACAGTCAAGAGATGCAGGTGGACTCTAGAAGTAAAAAGAAGGCAAGAAAGTAGATTCTTCTCTGTACCCTCCAAAATGAACGCAGTCCTTTCAACACCTTGATTTAGTCTAGGGAGAGCAATGTCCTCCAGAACTTTAAGACAAATTTGTGTTCTTTTGAGCCATTAAATTTGTGGCAATGTGTTACAGCAGCAATGGGAAACTAATACACTCTTATTCAGGATTGCAATTTTATCTTCTTTGGCACATTCTGACATTCATCATCTACCTATGGGCTCTGAAAATTTTTATGCTAAAGATATCACTTGGGTCCATCTTTATGTCATCATTTCATTCATTGACTCAAAAAATATCAGTGTAGCATAGTGATTAAAAATCAGACTCAAGAATTCAATTTTAACCTTGACTCTGTCATTTATCAGCACTGTGATATTTGGGCAAGTTACTTAAGCCCTCTGTGTTTCAATTTTTCCATCTTCAAAATAGGAAATAGGTCAGCAAATTATGGCCTTTGGGCCAAACATATCCTGCTATTTGTTTGTATAAATAAAGGTTAATTGGAACATAATCATGCCATTTACTTACATATGGTTTGTGGCTGACTGCTTTTACATTTACAACAGAGTAGTTATGACAGATACCATATGGTTCACAAAGCTGAAAATATTTACTCTCTCTCTCTTTACAGAAAAAGTTTGTAGACTCCTGAAATAGATTAGAAATATTACCTACTTCATGGCATTTTTATGAGGATAAACAAAGTGCTTAGAAGAGGTGTTTTTTTTTGTTTTTTGTTTTTTTGCTTTTTGGTATGTGAGTAGCTCCCTGGCTGGGAATCGAACCCAGGCCGCAGCACTGACAGCACCAGCGCCAAAGCCTTAAGCCACTACACCATCAGGGAATTCCCCAGAAGAGTTCTTGACACACAGTAAGACCTTAATAATCACTAGCTGTTTTTGTTATTAGTAACATTATGTAATTTATTATTAGTAGTCAGTTCAGCACCAACCACATACCAGGCATTGTGGGGTCCCACTACCTTTGCTATTATTACCAGGAGACCCCTGATCCCTTTTTGAACTTAAACTGTAAGGTTTCTCCTGGAGCTTGCTCTTTTCATGCCAATGTCCACTTCCAGTTTTTGAGTTGCTTTGACTCCAGGGCAAGGGAGATTGAAAGGGGAAAAATACAATAAACTCACTGCGAGTTTGATGGTACTTTTAAATTTTCTTCTTCCCCAATCTGCCCCAATTCTTTACTCTAAAGAATCCTCAAATAACTGTCCCATGCATTCTGTAGCTGTATTCAGTGAGAGAAACAGGTAGCATATGGTTACTCCATCTTACATGGAACTAGAACTAGGTTAGAATTATAAATGTCAAGGCAGTATGCTGAGTATTATAGGGTTATTAAAAATTAATATGCCTTGGAGCAACAAAATGGCAGCATGAGAGGGGGGCTCCTGAAAAACTCCCCTGGAGATTACAATAACAGAACACCTATAATTCAACAAAGGATTCCCTGTACAACATATTAACACAGCTAAGAGACAATGTGTCACATAGAAGTACCTGCAGGTAGGCAAAGAGAGGCAATCAGAGGAGAAAAAAGGGGAAGTGCAGAGACATGGGTAGCACATGGGTTTCTGCTTGGAGAGGGTCTCTGCTTAGAAATCTGTGGCTGGTAGAGAAAGAAGGAAGAAGGTGGCAGGTGAGTATTCCAGACTTCACTTGGTCCATGGAGTAGAGAAAAGGATGACCAGAGGCTGAGGCTGTGAGACGCCACAAGAAGACCTCACTTTGGCCCCCGGAGTTGCAGACTGGGTGCCACAAGACACTGCAGCCTGAATTTACTCGGGTTCTGGGAGGAGGGAGAGTGACAGGGCAGTGAGAAGCTGCAGTGCAACCTCCTTCCAGCTGGGAAAAAGAAGGAGAGTAAAGGCTTTGGGTGCACTTTTCAGCCCAGGAGCAGTTCTGTCTTTGGGACCAGCATTCAAGACAGCTGATCCCAAAACACAAGGTATAGTCCTCAGGGCAAACCAAATACAGAAAAGCACAAGCCAGCACTACCTGTATGGCTGCTCTCAGCAACAAATAGGTGGGAAACAAAGGCACTTGTCACCTTCCCCCACCAGCCCTGCCAGACCAAGACCCCAACACCTCCTCCCAGTGTCAGCAGGGAAGCCTGAAGAAACTGCAGCAGTGAGTGTCAGGTTAAGGAGCAGAATATCTAAAATTATAGAGGCTGCCAGAATGAGCAAACAAAGAAATATAGCTCAAAATAAATTTGAATGACAAAACCACAGTAAATAGGATGAAGGCAAACAACCCATCAGAGACAGAGCTCAAAATGATGCTTTTAATGATGCCTAAGAAACTTGGCAAAGATTTCAACAGAGAGATCGCAAGCATAAAGAAAGACAGAAACCATTAAAAAAGACCAGGCAGAAACAAAGATTACAATAAATGAAATGAAGAATGGAATAGAAGGGATCTCCAGACTAGATGAAACAGAGGCATAAATCAGTGATTTGGAAGATAAGTCAACAGAAAACACCCAATAAGAATAAGAAAAATGAATAAAAAAAATAAAAGAAAAAAGAAGACAGTCTAAGATTTCTCTGGAACAACATCAAGCACAACAACATTTATATCATAGGGTTGCCAGAAGAAGCAGAGAAACAGCATGGGATAGAGAACTTATTTGAAAAAATAATGATTGAAAATTTTCCTAACCTTGCAAAGAATATAGACATACAAGCCCAGGAAGCACAGAGAGTTTCAAGCAAGATGAACCCAAGCAGGCCCACACTGAGACAAATCAATAATTAAAATGGAAAAACTTAAAAACAAAGTGAAAATTCTAAAAGCAGCAAGAGAAAGGCAAGTTGTAACTCATAATGGAACACCCATACAACTCTCAGCTGATTTCTCATCAGAAACTTTGGAGGCCAGAAGGGACTTTGTAAAAAATACTGGTTAATTTTCTTTGGCAGCACTAGAGATGCATAGAAGCTAACATTTATATAGTGCTTGCTATATGCTAGGTTCCATGATACACACTTTCTATATTAACTCATGTAATCATCACAACAACCCATGAGATAGAGAGTAATGATAATGACCACTTTACAGATGAGGAAAATGATGCACAAAGGTAACCTAACTTGCTAATTGGAGAAATCTTGGCAGACTGACTTCAGAGTTATGCCTTAACTAGTAAACTGTATTTAGTGTAGTTTAACCCTTTCACTTTGCTAATTGACTTTGTTTTTTTTTCAAAATGTGTGAAAAAGTCATAAACAATAAAAAGTTGATATTTTAACTATATTATACATTCAATAATAACATTTTGAGCTGCTTTGTATATCAATGACGTTATTTTTATTTTAAATTTTTGTAATACATATACCATTATATTGAATTTTAGCAAAATAATACTACATAGCATCAATTAGATTTCAGTATAAATAAATTAGAATCTAGTGGCATTGATGACATAAAAACTTATTACAAAATGTTGCAAAATATGGTATACAAAACATCTTTGTTGTTGATAGTGCAAGCCAGAGGAAAACATATTTAGAAATATTGTAAATGGACAAAACTCATGGAAAGTTTCACACTGAATAACAATTTCACAATAATTACAGCATTCATATTTCTAAGTAAATACAGTTAAGGTGGAATGTTTTATTAAAATAAATGATTGCATTAAAATATAGGAATTTCCTACTATTATTTATTCTTGAAAAACACAAAACTATAAAAAATATACACATAGTAAAGGGAAAAGTTTTTTTGAGCTCATGGGGTAAACTTGAATGCCACAGTTAACAGATGGAAATATTCATTCAGATCTACCCAGACATTGGAGCGAAAGGGTTAAAGTATGCTTCCTTGGTGCATTATGTTCACTTTTCTTTTCTGGCCACATGCTATCAATTTTCTATTGGTTTTCAATAATAATTACAGTAAGCATTTTATAAGCACATTGTAAAAATTAAATCATTTAATTCCTATAACAAGTGTGTGAATTTTGACATCTTCATTTTGCAAACAGGTTAAGTAACAATCCTAGGTCAGACAGTTAATAATTAGCCAAGGTGAGAATCCATGTTACAGAGCTCCATGAAGCAGACCTCTTATTAAACTCTGTGCATTGTGTTAACTTTGGAGAATGTGGCAGATTACTACAGTAACCATCAGCAAAATCTCAAGCTGGTTGCTTGAATTCTGGTTCACAGAGTCTATTTAGATTTATCTGTCATTTATCAATCCTTATGGGTACCAGTTAACTGAGAGTCTACTGTATTTCAGACCCTAAATCTGTCCTCCTATTCATCCATATCCTGGAGTTTTGTGTGATACAAAGCTATGCTGCTTAAACTTCATTTACCAGATTCCCTTGAAGCTTGATTTGGCTGTAAAACTAAGCTCTCATCAATAGAATGTAAGCAGAAAGGATGCCTGCAACTTCTTTAAAAAAAAAAGCTTATCCTGGGCTTCTCTTCTTCCTATGGGGGAAAGAAGAGCTGCTAAGCTGGCCTGGAACTGCTGGACTATGATAGCTAATTTTATCTGATCAAAAATAAGTCACAGTTCTCAAACAAATACTTCTTCCCACACCATCTGAAGTATTTTGATGATAGAAATATTTTCTTCATTCTTACAAAGATTTTTTTTTTGTTATAGCAGCTTAACTTCTACCATAATATCAAATGGCTCAATAATTATGTACCAAAACCAAATACAATTTTCCAAGTGGTCACTTATTAATTCAGAATCTAAGCATTCTGGAAACAATTGCCTAGAGATGTTTTAGGTTCAATAGTTTGTGAACAGAAATATTGCTATTCGTTCAATTGTGATTTTCCAATGATCTGTGTAAATTTTATCATAAATCCATTAAAAATTTTATGGCAGCTCAATTCTGGTTTGAAAATGGTGGCATGAGTGGTGCTCCTGGAAAACTCCCCTGGAAGTTACAACAAGTAGAACAACTAGAATTCAACAAAGAATTCCATATGCAACACACAAACACAGCTAAGAGACCCACTCATTGCATCAAAGTATTTTCAAAAAGGCAAAAATGGGCAAACTGAGGATGAGAGAAGGGGGAGTGCAGAAACAGGGGCCATGGGTCCCTGCTTGGAACTCTGTGGTTGTGGAAGAGAGGAAGGAGAAGGTGGTGAGTAAGTATTCTGGACATCATTTGGTCAGTGGGAAAGAGGCACAGAGGTGGGGGCCATGAAACACTGCCACCAGACCTCACTTTGGCCTCAGGAGGTGCAGAGATGGGTGCTGCAAGATGCCACAGCCTGAGCTCACTTCAGTCTGGGAAAGAGAAGCAGAAAAAAGGCTTCAGGTGTGCTTCTTGGGCTATGAGCATTCTTGCCTGAGGGATCACTATATTAGATGGATCATCCGAAAACTCAGGGCAGAGACAGGGCAAAGACCAAATATGGAAGAGTGCCCACACTGCCCTCAGCACCAGGGAGCAAAGAGTCACCTTCTCTCATCTCCCCTTCCACACCTCTGGCCCCCCACCTTCCTTCAATATTAGCAATGAGACCCAGAAGAAACTGTAGCAGTGAGTGTCAGGTTAAAGAGAAGAATATTTACAGTCCTGAGAATCAGGGAGATAGTACCTGAGTAGCAGGCATACAGTTCAGCTAGTTCCAGCAACAGGGACTAAATGGTAGAGGTGGAAAGCAGCAGCAGGCTGGCAGCCACCATCATCCAGAAACACAAACACAATAAGCACCTTTTTGAAGAAAACCTTGCCCCTACCACTCCCAGCTGAAACCAGCAATAGAGCCAAGAGCAGCTAAGACACACACAGGTTCTTCAGTTTCTAGCAGCAGGAAAAGCACTGGGGACCCAGAGGCTCAAAGGTCTAGAACCCACTGCCCACTGTATGGGTCACTAAGACCATGGTCAAAGAGAAGAAGCCCATCTCACAAAAAAACTACCCATCACAAGGAAAAGAAATAACACAAGGGAAAATAAAATAATATAGCAATACCCACTGGAAAATAAAAGAAAAACATTTTTGTATTTACTGGCAGCAGTATCCACTCCTGTAAATGCCCAGAAAAAAATTAATAATAAATATATACAATGAAGCTAACAAATCTGCTAAAAAAGAAAATAAAAATCTCCAGAAAATGAACTTAAAGATATAGAAATATGTGATCTAAATGACACAAAATGTGAGAATGCAGTTCTAAAAACATTCAAAAAGATCAAAGAAAGGCAGTTGAGCACAGAAAGTCTGCTAATTAGTCTCAGAAAGTAAATCTGTGAACCAAAGGAGTACTTAACAAAAAAATCAAAACTATAAAAAAGAGGCAAATAGAAATTCTGGAGATAAACAGTGCAATAAAGAAATGAATAATCATGCTAAGTGAAATAAGCCAGACAGAAAAAAAACTAAGAACAACATGATTCCACTCATATGTGAAACATAAAATTGAAGGCAACAAAGAAACAAAACTCATGGACACAGTCAATAATTTAGTAATTACCTGAGGGTAAGCGGTGAGGGGTGTGGGGAAGAAGGGACAGGGACACAATATATGGTTCTGGAAAGAGAACAGACTCTGGGTGATGAACACATAATACAACACACAGACAATATATTGTAGAATTGTATATCTGGAACTTATGTTTAGTTTTTACTAATCAATGTTACCCCAATAAATTTAACAATAATAAATAACATCTAAAAATAAAAAGAAATGAAAAAATGAAATAGCTAGCATAGGAAGCAGAGCTGACCAGATGGAGAAAAGAATTAGTAATATCAAAGACAGAAATATGGGAATATCACAGAAGGAAGAAGAGAGACTTGAGAATTAAAAGAAAGAAAAGAATGCTACAAGAACTATCTAACCCCATTAGAAAGAGCAACATAAGAATAATAAGTATACCAGAAAAAGAAGACCAGACAGGCACAGAGAGTCTATTCAAATGAGAGTTTCCCAAATTATGGAAAGAACTGGAATCTGAAACCCAAGAAGAAAAAGGACCCCTAAGTATCTGAATTCTAGCAGACCTACAAGGCACATTTTACTGAAGATGTCAAAGATCAAAGACAAATAAAGAAATCTCAAAATAGCCAGGAAGAAAAACTATAAAGAAAATCTATAAAGAAAAGCTTATTAGGATGTCATCAGAATTCTCAGCAGACTCTACATGCCAGGAGGGAGTAGAATCAAACATTCAAAATATTGAAAGATAAACATTACCAGCCAAGAAAAATTTATCGAGCAATGTTATCTTTCAGATATGAAGGAGGAATGAAGACTTTTTGAACATACAGAAGCTGAGGAAATTCTCCAGGACAGGCTGGCATTTCAAACAAACAAAAAAACCAACAAAACAAAGCTGAAGGAGGGTATTTGATCAGAAAAAAGTCCAAATAAATGGAATAAATTGATACAACAAAAACAAAAGGGGAGGAAGTAAAGGTTTCAATTTCCAAAAAAGAATGGAGATAAGCATGCTTAAGAAAAAAAGCCACTACATATATGAAACTATTTTATATAAACCTCATGGTAACCACTTAAAAAAATTACAAAATGAGACATATAGAAACAAGAGAGAAAACAGAGGAAAAAATCATAGAACATCATCAAACTAAAATAACTGACAAAAAGTAAAAAGCAAAGAAGCAATTGAAACAAAGAGCTACCAGAAAACAAAAGATAAAATGGCTATAAAAAATCCACATATATCAATCGTCACCCTAAATGTAAATGAAATAAACTCGTTAGTAAAAAGGCATAGAGTAGTTGCTTGAATTAAAAAGAAAACCCAACCATATGCTGCCTCCAAGAGACACACTTCAGCCATAAAGATAAATATAGAGTCAGAGTGAAAGGGTGGAAAAGAAAAATACTCCAAGAAAATGGCATCCATAGAAAAGCAGATGTAGCCATACTTAAATCTGATGAAATAGACTTCAGGATAAAAATGGTTATAAGAGACAAAGATGGACAGCTCATAATGATAAACATACAACAAGAAGACATGACAGATTAATATATAAGCCCCCAACCAGGATGCATCAAAATTTACAAAGCAACTACTAACAGAACTAAAGGAATATAATGACAAAAACACAATTATAATAGGGGATCTAAATACACCATGGACAACCACGACAGCTAATCCAAATAGAAAATATATAAGGAAATATTAGCTTTAAGTGGTACATTACAGAAATTGGACATAATTTACATTTACAGAACACTTCATCCTATGATACAAGACTATCCATTCTCTTTATTTTTTTTAACTTTTTTATTGCTAAATTTATTCGATTGACATTGATTAGTAAAAATTACATAGGTTCCAGGTGTACAATTTACAATACATTATCTGTGTGTTGCATTATGTGTTCATCACCCAGAGTCAGTTCTTTTTCCATTTCCATATATTTGAGACCTGGTTCCTTCTCTCTCGTCCCCCTCAGATAACCACTAACTATTAAACTATTGATGGTGTCCATGAGTTTTTGTGTCTTTGTTGATTTCAGCTTTGGGTTCCATACATGAATGAAATAATGTTCTCGTTTTGTTTTTTCTTTATTTGTTTATTTGTTTTTTTCTGTCTGGCTTATTTCACTTTGCATTATGGTCTCAACGGCCATCCACATTGTCCTAAATAGCCCTATTTCATCTTTTCTTATGGCTGAATAATATTCCATTGTGTATATGTACCACAGCTTCTTTAGCCAGTCATCTATCAAAGGACACTTTGGCTGTTTCCATGATTTGGCCACCATGAATAGTGCTGTGATGAGCATTGGGGTACATCTTTGCAGACTAAGGTTTTCGAAAGCTTTTTGGTATTTACACAGAAGAGGAATTTCCAGGTCATATGGTAACTCTTCGTTTTTTGAGGGACCTCCATACTGTACTTTATACTGGTTGTATCAGTTTGCATTCCCACTAGCAGCGTATGAGGGTTCCTTTTTCTCCACACCCTCTTAAACACTTGTTGTTCCTTGTCTTGTTGATAATAACCATTCTCACAGGTGTGAGGTGGTATCTCATTGTGCTTTTGATTTGCATTTACCTAATAGCTAGTGAAGTTGAGCATATTTTCATATATTTGTTGGTGATTTTTACGTCTTCCTGGAAAAGTTTCTGTTCAGGTCCTCTGCTCATTTTTTAACTGGATTGTTTGTTTTGTTTTTGTTGTTGTTGTTGTTATTGTTGAGTTGTATGAGTTCTTTATATATTTTAGATATCAACCCCTTATCAGAGGCATTGTTTGCAAATATTTTCTCCACTCAAGTAGTTATCTCTTTGCTTTGTTGATGTTTTCTTTTGCTGTCCAGAAGCTTTTTAGTTTAATATAGTCTCATTCATTTATTTTTGTTTTTACTTCCCTTGCCTTTGAGGTTAGGTTCAAAAAGTCCTCTATAACCCCAAGGTCTACAGGTTTAGTATCAATGTTTCCTTGTATGCAGTTCATTGTTTTAGGTCTTACATGGAGGTCTTTAATTCATTTTGAGTTAATTTTGGTATATGGTGGCAGTTCACAGTTCAGATTCATTCTTTTACATAAGCTTTTTCAATTCTTGCAGCACCATTTACTGAAGAGGTTTTCTCCCCCCATTGTATATCTTTTGATCCTTTGTCAAAAATTATCTGTCCATATATTTGTGAGTTTATTACAAAGTTTTTAATTCTGTTCCATTGGCCTGTGTGACTCTTTTTTCTGCCAATACCAAGCTGTCTTGATTATTGATGTGTGGTATAGACTGAAATCAGGAAGTGTGATGCCTCTAGCCTTACTCTTTTTATGTAGGATTGCTTAGGTGATTTGGGGTCTTTTGTGGTTTCATACAAATCTGATGATTCTTTTATCTATTTCTTGAAAGAATGTCTTTTGGAGTTTGATGGGAATTGTGTTAAAGCTGTATATTGCTTTGGGTAATATGGCCATTTTAACTATGTTAATTTTTCCCATCCGTGAGCACAGAATATATTTTCATTTCTTTGTGTCCTCTTCAATTTCTTTTAGTAATGTCTTATAGTTTTCAATATATAAATCATTCACATTCTTTGTTTAGTTAATTACTAGGTATTTGATTCTTTTTGTTGTAATTGCAAAAGATACTGTTTTTTCTCATTTCTTTTTCTGCAGCTTTATTGTTGGTTTATAGAAATGTAATTGATTTTTTGTGCATTGATTTCATATATTACAACTTTACTGTATTTATTTATCATTTCTAATAGCTTTTTGGTGGTCTTTAGAATTTTCCATATAAAGGATCATGTCATCTGCAAAAAGTGACAGTTTAACTTCTTCTCTCCCAATTTACATCCCTTTTATTTTTTCTCTTGCCTGATTGCTTTTCCTAGAATTTCCCGTACTATGTTGAACAACAGTGGTGACAGAGGACATCTCTGTCTTCTTTCTAATTTTAGGAGAATAGGTTTCACTTTTTTCCCTATTCAATATGATATTAGCTGATAGGATTCATTTTTTTCCCTATTCAATATGATATTAGCTGAAGGTTTGTAATATATGGCCATTATTATGTTGAAGTACTTTTATTCTGTACCCATTTTGTTAAGTGTTTTGATCATAAATGGATGTTGAATCTTGTCAAATGTTTTTTCTGCATCAATTAATATAATCATATGGTTTTTATCTTTGTTTGTTTATGTGATATGTATCACAGTGATTGATTTTTGTATGTTGAACCATCCTTGTGCTTATGTGGTAATTCCCCCTTGATTGTGGTGTATAATTTTTTTCAATGCATTGTTGTATTCTATTTGCTAGTATTTTGTTTAAGATTTTTACATCTGTGTTCATCAGAAACATTGTAACATTGTTCTATGGTGTGTGTGTTTTTTTTTTTGGTGTGTGTGTGTGTGTGTGTGTGTGTGTGTGTGTGTGTGTGTTATCCTTACCAGGCTTTGGTATTAGGGTTCTGTTGAGCTGATGGAATGAGTTGGTAAGTATTGCCTCTTCTTTTTTTTTTAAATTCATTTTTATTGTTAGACTTATTGGGGTGACATCTGTTAGCAAGGATTACATAGGTTTCAGGCATACAATTCCACAATGCATCGTCAACTTGATGTATAATAAGTTCATCACCTAATGTGACTTCTCTTTCCACCACCTTATAGTTAGCATAATTTTTTGGAAGAGTTTGAGGAGGATAGGCATTAGTCCCTCTTTGAATGCTTGATAGAACTCATTGGTGAGACTGTCTGCTCCTGGGCTTTTGAATTCAGGGAGATTTTGGATGATTGTTTCAATTTTCTTACTGTTGATTGGTCTATTGAGATTGTCAGTTATTCTTGGTTTAGTCTAGATAGACTACATGTTTCTAGAAACTTGTCCATTTCTTCAAGGTTGTTAAATTTGGTGGCATAGACTCTTTTGTATTTTTATGGTATCAGTGGTGATTTCTCCTCTTTTATTCCTAATTTTGGTTATTTGTGTTTCTTCTCTTTGCCTCTCGGTGAGCCTATCCAGGGGTTTGTCACTCATTAATTTTTTCAAAGAACCATTTCTTTTTTGCATTAATTTTTCTATTGTTTTTCTGTTTTCTATTTCATTTAGTTCTGCTCTAATTTTTATTCTTTTTTTCTGCTCACTTTGGGCTATTTTTATTCTTCTTTTTCTTGTTCTGTAAGGTGAGATGTTAAGTTTTATACATGTACTTTTTCTTATATCTTTAGATAGGCCTGTAAAGATATAAATTTCCCTCTTTTACTGCTTTCACTGTGCCCTAATAATTTTGATATGTTGTATTTTTGTTTTCATTAGTGTCTAAGTATTGTTATTCTTTTCTTTCATTTCTTATCTGATCCAGTAATTTTTAAATAACATGTTGTTTAATCTATATGTACGTGTTTTTTTTTTCTGCTTTTTTCCTGCAGTTGATCTCCAATTTCAAGGCTTTGTAGTCTGAGAATATGCTTTTTATTTTTCTAATTTTCTTGAATTTGCTGAGGCTAGTGTTGAGTTCCAGCATAATATATATATATATATATATATATATATATATATATATATATATATATATATATTTGCTTTTTGGTATGTGGGTAGCTCCTGGAATATTTTTGATAATGTTCCATGGGCACTAGAATAGAATGCATAGTCTTGTGCAGGTTGGAGTGTCCTGTAAATTTCAATTATGTGCAATTGTTGTAATGTGTCTTTTATTTATTTATTTATTTATTTATTTGCTTTTTGGTATGTGGGCTCCCTGACTGGGAATTGAACCCAGGCCACAGCACTGACAGTGCCAGCACCGAAGCCTTAAGCCACTACACCATCAGGGAACTCCCCTAATGTGTCTTTTAGAGCTGATATTTCCTTATTTATTTTCTGTTTACATGATCCATCCATGGCTGTCAAGAAGGTGTTTAGATTCCATAGTATAATTGTGCTTTTGTCAGTTTCACCTTTTAGATCTTTAAGCAGTTGCCTTATAAATTTTGTTGCTTCTTGGTTGGGGGCACATATATTGATAATCCCATGCCTTGTTATTTTATTGTCCTCTTTATCATTATAAAATGTCCATTTTTGTGTCTTATTAACTTTTTTATCCTGAAGTCTGTTTTAACAAATATAAATATGGCTACTCCTGTTTTTTTTTCTGGATGCCATTTGCTTGGAGTACTTTTTTTCCCACCGTTTCACTTTGAGTCTGTGTTTGTCCTTGTAGCTGAGATGCATCTCTTGATGACATCATATAGATGAATTTTGTTTTTCAAACCTGTCTGCTACTCTCTGTCTTTTTTTGTTGGTTAGTTCACTTCATTTATATTTAGGGTGGTGATTAATGCATGAAGATTTCCTATGGCCATTTTGTCTTCTGGTTTGGTTGTTCAGTGTCTCAGTTTCTTTTTTTGCTTTTATCCCACTGTCTATTTTCTTAGCTTGATCATGTTCTATGATTTCTCCTTCTATTTCCTCTTTTTTGGTTGTGTTTCTTGGTTCTGGGGGTTGTTTTTTTATTTTTATTTTTATTTTTGAGTAGTTACCATGAAGTTTATGAAAAGGAAATATATGTAGTGGTTCCTTTTCTTAAGCTTTTAATTCTTATTCTCTTTTGGGAATTTAAACCATTACTTCTTCTCTGTTTATGTTTTTGTTGTCCCAACATTTTTCATTTAATTTGCTTATTTGTTTCAGGTGAAGTAGCCTCTTCAGTATTTTCTGGAGTGCTGGCCTTGTGTTGAAAAAATCCCTGTAGCTTCCATATGTCTGAAAAGGTCTTTATTCCTTCTTCATATCTAAAAGATAACTTTGCTGGATAAATTATTTTTGGCTGGTACTTCCTCAAAATAATTAAATATTTTGAATATATGATTCTACTCCCTCCCAGCTTGAAGAGTTTCTGTTGAGAAGTCTGATGACAGTCTGAGGGGTTTTCCTTTGAAGGTTATAATTCCTCCACTCCACCCACCCCGGCTGTCTAGAGAATTTTTTCTTTGTCTATGACTTTTGATATTTAGTATAATGTGCCTTGGAGAAGGTCTGATAAGATTCAGGTAGCTAGGGGTCTTGTATTTTTCTTGAATTTGGGGTTTCAGTTCTTCCCATAGGGTAAGAAATTTCTTGTCCAATCTTTGATTAAGCTCTCATTAGAATTTAGTTCTGTTTCTTTTGGTATTCCTATTATTCTAATGTTTTTTTCCTAAGAGAGTTAGATAGTTCTTGTGAGGATCTTTCTTTTTTTGGTTCTTAAATCTCTGTTTTTTTTCCTCCTTACCATTCAACTTCCATATTTCTATCTTCAATGTCACTAATTCTTGTCCTTCATCTGGTCAGCCCTGCTTTCTATGCTACTTAGTTTTGCTTTACTTCTTTTATTGCATTATTTATCTCCTGAATCTTTCTTTGGTTCTTTTATATAATTTTGGTTTCTTTTTAAAAGTGTTCCTTTTGTTCAGAGATTTCTTTTCTGAGATAATTTATTTGTGTCTGAGTACAGAAGCAGCATTCCTTGAGCTCTCTGAGTATTTTTAGAAGTGCAGTCTTGAATTCTGTGTCAGTTAGGTCATATGTTTCCAAGTCTATATGTTCCTTTTCTAGAGATTTTCATTTCTCTCTGAGATGCTTTGTTCCTGAGGGAGCTCACTGTAGTTGATGTGTTTCTCTTCCTGGGCATAACAGCTTTTTTCTTCTGGCAGATATGGAAAGGTCTTTATTTAACTTCCCAGTTGATGTTGCTGCAGTGTCTTACAGTATTCTCTCTTGGTTGCTCAATTTTCTCATCTTGGAGCTTCCCTGGGGGATAGTCTTCTCCTCTTTGACTCAGATGCCTTCATTTTGATGTGCCTCCTCTTTGGAAAATCATGGTGGGCAATGATATTCTCTGCCTTTGAGATTGGTGTAAACAGAAGCTGCTGTGCCTTTGTTTTGCCATTTCCCTGAGCCCCCCTGATGGTTACTGTGGGTACAGGGTTTTATGTAGGGGAGCAGAGTTTGTTTGTGGCACAGGGTAATGGTAGTTTGGGGGAGAAAAAGGAGAAACAGTCAGGCTCTCTATTCATATTTTATGCCTAGCGGTAGGGGCAGTGTGGTTCATCACTGCTGTTTGTCCTGAGGTTGCTCACTACCCTGGATGCTGGCTTAGCTGTGAAACAGACCTGTCTCTTTCTTGGGAACACTTAGGTCTGGGACACACCCAATTTGCAGCATAAACCTACTCCTCCATCAGGAGATTGCTGAACTGTGTCTGGTGTGCACTGGAATACAAGCCTGGCCCTCCATCAGAAGTGTACCAAGCTGGAAGAATGCTTGTTGCAAAGCAAGCTTGGCTCGCTATCAGGAGCACACTAAAGCTAGGGAGATTCATACTCCAAAGCCAGCTTGGTCCTCTGTCAGGAGTGCACTAGAGCTGGGAGGATGTGCACTGCAAGGCAAGCTTGGTTCTCTGTTAGGAGTGCACAAGGACAGTCATGCATCAACAGCACCACTTTTTTACCCTCCCAAGCTCTGGGATTGTGTTTTCTTCTGGTCAGCGACTGCCCAGCTGTTGGCATTTAGTCTCAAGCTAGTGAAGGGCCAAGTCCTGTGCCTGTCACTCCTGGTTTTAGGCCATGTTTGGCTGAGTCTCTGTTTTTGCCCTGGGCACTTTAACATACCTTTGTTTAGGCTCTGTCATATCCAAGGCATGGCACTCTTACTGAGGCCCTAGAGCTCCTCAGCTTGAGCTTGGGCTTTATCTTATCTTCTTGCACAGCTTCTACAAATGGTTTGCTCCTTTGCCTGCTTGGGATTGTGCTGCTCTTCAGTCCATTTTCCCTGACCCTCTCCTTGGTCATTATGCCATCCCCAGGCTGTTCAGCCCTGTCTCCTCACTGGTCCCTTCCTTTTTCTCTGTTTTCACTCCCTAACTCTGACCTTTGAGTGTTTTTGTTTTTTTTATGGTGGCTGGATTTCTCAGCTGAGGCTGTGTCGCTTAGAAATTCCCTTGTCAGATTTTAGCTGTTCAGCTTGTAACTTCCCAAAGATGTTTAAGGGACATCCTCTCATGCTGCCATCTTGATTCACAAAGATAGACCATATGCTGGGACTCAAAAGTAGTCTCAGCAATTTAAAAGGATTGAAATAATACTAAAGGTATTTTCTGATCATAAATCTTGAAATTAAAGATCAACTGCAAAAAGAAAGCAAGAAAAACCACATATATGTGGAGATTAAACACATGTTATTAAAAATTGATTGGGTCAATGAAGAAATGAAAGAAGAGATTAAAATACATAGAAATTAATGGCAATGAAAATACAATGTATCAAAATTACTGGTATACAGTCAAAGCACTAATAAGAGGAAAATTTATATCATTATAGGCCCATCTCAAGAAAAAAAATTTCAAACATCATAACACTTCATCTTAAAAAACTAAAGAAGAACAAATAAAACCTGAAGTCAGTAGAAGAAAGGAAATAATAAAAATCAGAGCAGAACTAAATGAAACACAGAACAACAACAAAAACAATAGAAAAAAAATAATGCAAAAAAGAGCTGGTTCTTTGAAAAAAAAGACAGATTTTTGGCTAGCTCCCTGGGGTAAAAAGAAGACACACACACACACACACACACACACACACGCACGCGCGCGCGCACACACACACACACACACACACACACACCCGCCCCCCCACACACACAAATTAACCAAAATAAGGAAAGAAAGACACCCCCAGGGAGAAACCATAAACACTGAACCTGGCTGTTTCCCCTAACATTCTCTTAAATATTGCTCCCCACCTCCACCTAGTGTTTGCTTTATAGCCAGCTGAAAACAAAACAACAACAACAAAACAACAGGTAGACAAACCTGTGCCCTTTCCAACAAACACTGCACCCACAGAAACTGGCAGTAGGGCTCAGGGAAACTGCACAGGGATAGCAGCTTTTCCCTGCATTGGTCTCAGAGGCATAGCACTCCATCACCCACCACTTCTTCCAGAAGAGGAGACACATCTAGACTAACATGACTGGGTCAGAAAAAGAGAAGCTCACCTAGTAGGAAAGCCCCCAGAGATAAAAGGTCGAATAACCAAGAGAAAATATTGTAAGACAATACAGTGATACCAATTGGGAAGAGAAAGAAAGACCTTTCTATGTCAGCTGGGGAAGATGTCCTCATGCTCAGAAAAAAAGCACAAACCCCGAAAAAACCCCACATAAAATAGAATGTGTACCTTAGTGTTCAAAGCTGCTCAGAAAGAAAATTAAAAAACCAACAGAAAAGGAACTTAAATATCTGGAAATATATGATCTAAGTGACAGAGAATTCAAGACTGCAGGTCTTAAGACACTCAGAGAAGTGGAAGAATTGCAGAGTAGACAGACACAAATAAATTATCTCAGTAAAATAATCTGTGAACAAAATAAACATTTTAACAAAGAAATTGAGGAGGCAACAAAACAGCAGTGTGAGAGGGAACCCTGAAAAACTCCTCTAGAGATACAACTAATAAAACACCTGTACCTCAATCAAGAACCCTCTACACAATGTACAATCACAGCTAAGAAATCCACTCATGGCATTAAGGTACTGACAAGCAGGCAGAGTTAAACAAAGAAGAAATAAAAAAGGACAGTGGAGATGGGGCTGTGGTGTGGAAATGCAGTTGCAGTGCAGGTCCTGCTTGGAATTCCACCGCTGGGAGTGGGAGGAAGAAGAAGGCGGTGAGAGAGTACTCCGGGCCACACTCAGTCTATGGGACAGAGGAAAGGAAACCCATAGACAGGGCGTGAGATATCACAACCACCTCACTTTGGCCACAGAAGTGCAGACTAGTCCACAAAATGCAGCAGGTGGACTTCACTCTGGTTCCTAGAGGAAAGGTAGCAACTGAACAATGAGAATCCACAGCGCAAATGCTCTGTCCAGGAAGGAGAAGGAGAGAGGGGGCTGCACATGTGCATTTCTTGGCCCATAACCAGGACAACTGAAAGACCAACAAACAGGACAGCTGACCTGAAGGCTCACGGCAGAGTCCATGCACAAGGCAAACCAAGAACAGAAAGATGCAATCACACCCAAACTCCCTGCAGGACCCCAGAGCCACAGGAGAAAAACAAAGCTGCAAACAGCCCTCCCCCACAGACCTCTGCCCATCCAGTATCAACAGTAAAGCCCAAGGAAACTGCAGCAGTGAGGCTCCAGAGAGGCTGTAATAATGAGCAAGCCGAGAAAGGGAGCTCAAATTAAAGAGATGGGGACAGATGACCCATCAGAAACAGGGCTCAAAGCAACTATTATAAAAATGCTTAATGAACTGAATGATAATTTCAACACAGAGATAGCAAGCATCTGAGAAGACTTACAAACCATTATAAAGGACAACAGAAAGATAATGACTATGTTAACTGATATGAAAATGAAATAAAAGTCACTAAAATAGATAAAATAGAAGCACAAAACAGTGATTTGCAGGAGAAACCAGCAGAAAACCCAAGCAGATCAATTAAAAAATTATTTCCAAAAAAAAAAGATGGATTGAAATTCATCTGGAACTATATCAAATGGAAAAATATCAAAATAATAGGCATGCCAAAAGGGACAGAGTAAAAGCAAAGGATCAAGAAATTATTTGAAGAAATAATGACTGAAAAATTTTCTAATCTGGTGAAGAAACTAGACATACAAGTACAGAATGCACAGAGAATCCCAAACAAGATGACCCCAAACAGGAATACACCAAGACACATCATAATTAAAATGACAAAAGTTAAAGAAAAAGAGAAAAATCTACAAACAGAAAGAGAAATGCAAGTAGTAACTTATAAAGGGGCACCCATTCATCTCTCAGCTCATTTCTCACCAGAAATTTTATAGGCCCAAAGGGATTGACAGAAAATATTCAATGTGATGAAAACCAAGGCTCTACAATCAAGAATAATGTATTCAGCAAGGATAGCATTCAAAATTGAAAAACAGATAAAGAGCTTCTCAGATAAGAAAAAGATAAAGGAATTCATTACTACCAAACCAATACTATAGAGAATGTTAGAGGGATTTCTTTAAGATGGGAGGAGGGATAGGAAAGTGGATAAAATAAGGTAAAGGGATGGCGAAATTTAGTGTGATTGCTAAGAGAAAGCTGAAAACAACAAAGAAACAAAACTCATGGACACAGTCAATAATTTAGTAGTTACCTGAGGGGAAGGAAAGAGGTAGGAGGGGAAGAAGGGGTAGGGACACAAATATATGGTGGTGGAAAGAGAACTGACTCTGGGTGGTGAACACATAATACAACACATAGAAGATGTAATGTAGAATTGTACACCTGGAATCTATGTAAATTTTACTAATCAGTTACCCAAATAAATTAAAAAGTAAAAAAATTTAAAAAAAAGGAAATTGGTTAAGCTCTCATTAGAATTGTGTTCTGTTTCTCCTGGTATTCCTATTATATCCTAATGTATTTTTTTTCTAATGGAGTCAGGTAGTTCTTGTAGAGATCTTTCTTTTTTTATTTTCCCCCTCAAACCCCCATCTTTTTCCTTCTGTACAATTTACATGCTTCTATCTTAGATGTCACTAAATCTTTCTTCCATCTGGTCAGCCCTGCTTCCTATGCTAGTTAATTCATGTTTTGTTTTTTTTTTAATACTGCATTGTTTGTCTCCCAAATATCTATTTGATTCTATTTTATAGTTTCAATTTCATAGTTAAAGTGTTCCTTTTGTTCAGAGATGTCCTTTCTGAGATCATTTTTCTGGGTCTGAGTACTCATGTAGCATTCCCTGAACTCCCTGAGTATTTTTAGGAGTGCAGTTTTCAATTCTGTTAGATATATATTTCCAAATCTATAAGTTCCTTTTCTGAAGAGGTTATATTTTCTCTCTGAGATGCTTTGTATCTGAGGGAGTTCATTGTAGTTGATGTATTTCTCTTCCTGGGCATAATGGTTTTTTTCTTCTGGCAGATATGGAGAAGTCTTTTTTTTACTTTCCAGTTGGTCTTGCTGCAGTGACTTACAGTATTTTCTCCTTGTTATTAGATTTTCTCACTTTCAGAGCTTGCCTGGTGGGTGGGCTTCTTCTCTTTGATTCAGTTACCTTGGTTTTGAAGTGCCTCTTCTTTGGGGAAATGTGATGGGTAATGATATTCCCTGCCTCTTAGATCTGTGGAGACAAAAGCTGCTGTGCCTTTGTTTTACAGTTTCCCTGAGCACCCCCTGCTAGTTCCCTCAGGTTGGGGGGCATGGAGTGTGTTGGGGAGGGATTATGGCTGTTTGTGCCACAGGGTAATGGCACTTTGAGGGAGAGCAAAGGGAAGCAGCCAGGCTCCCTGTTTCTGCCTAGCAGTGGGGGCAATGCAATTTATCACTACAGATTGTCCCAAGATTGCTCCTTACACTGGGTGCTGGCTCAGCTGAGAAACAGGCCTGTCTCTCCATCAGGACCACTCAGGGCTGAGGTGGATGCACTCTGCAACAGAAGCCCACTCCATCGGGGGAGTGCCAAGCCATGACTTATATGCACTGCAATACAGGCCTGGCCCTCCATCAGAAGCTCATGGAAGTTCAGATAGCTGGGCACCACCAAACAACCTTGGACCTCTGTTGAGCACACTGGAGCCAGGGGTGAAGTGTGCCATAGAGCAAGCTCAGGCCTCCATCAGGAGCACACCAAAACTGGAGGGAAGGGCGCCACAGAGCAAGCCCAGTCCTTCATCAGAATGCACCTGAGCTAAGGGTAAGGGCACCACAGAGAAAGTTCAGCCCTCAAGAAATGTTCAGCCTTCCTTCAGGAGTGCACCAGAGCCAGCGGTATCAGTGCCACAGAGCAAGCCAGTCCCTTCATCAGGAGCACTCCAAAGCGGAGTTAGGAAAAAGGGCACTGCAAAAGAAGCTTGACCTTTCATCAGAAGTGCACTGTAGCCAGGAAATAAGCTCTGTTTCATCATGTTCCCTTGTGGGGCTTTCACTGTATGTTCCTCCATCCACCTTAGATCATACTGTACTTCAGCCTGTTTCTCCCAGCCACCTCCTCTTGGTTCTTCTTCTGCCAACCTTGGGCTTTCACAGTCACTTCTCTGCATTGCTCCCTACCATTTTCTCCTATCTGCTTCCCTTTCTTTGACCTTTAGGATTTTTTTTTTCTGTAGGGGGATCTCTCAGCTGTGGCTGTGTCACATGGGGATTCCCTTGTCAAACTTTTGTTGTTCAGTTGGTAATTTCCAGGAGAGGTTTCAGTGACATTCTCTCATGTTGCCATACTGATACAGGAACAAGAAATAGAAAGTATTAAAAAAAAAAAGAGAGAGAATCAAATAGAAATTCTATAGATAAACAACACACACACACACATGACCACACACACACACACACACACACACACACACACACACACACCATGATAATTGAGCTGGCTACTATAGGAAAAAAAGGGCCAACCAAATAAAGGAAAGAATTAGTAATGTCAAAGATTGGAAAAAGGAAACAACACAGAAGGAAGAAGAGAGAGCCTTGAGAGTCAAAAGAAATGAAAGAATTCTGCAAGAACTATCTGACTTCATTAGAAAGAACAATATTAAAATAAAAGTAATACCAGAAGGTACAGAACAAAATTCTACAGAGAGCATACTCAAAGAAATAATAGATGAAAACTTTTCAAACCTATAGAAAGATCTGAAATCCAAAATTCAAGAAGAAAATATGTTCCCTAGCTGCCTAAACTCCAACAGATCTTCTTCAAGACACATTATACTGAAGGTGTAAAAAATTAAAGACAAAGACAGAATTCATAAGATAGCTGGGGAAGGGAGGAGGTGTTATGATGTTTAAAGGAAAGCCCATGAGGCTATCATCAGACTTCTCAGCAGAAACCTTACAAGCCAGAAAGAATGGAATAAAATATTCAAAATATTAAAAGATAGAAAGTACCAGCCAAGAATAATATGATCTGCAAAGGTATCCTTTAGAAATGAAGGAGGAACAAAGACCTTTTCAGGCACACATCTGAAGGAATTCTCTAGCACAAGCCTGGCATTTTATGAAATACCAAAGGAAGCTATTCGAACTGAAAGAAAAAATAAAAATAAATTGGGAAGAGTGGAGACAACAACAAAAAAATAGAAAGAATGGAATTAATGGCTATAGGAAGTCCTTCTATATCAATCATTACTCTAAATGTAAATGGACTTATCTATAAAAAAGCAAAAAAAAAAAAAGCAGCCTGGATTAAAAAACAAAACCCATCTATATACTGTCTTTAGAAGATACACATCAGCCACAATGACAAACACAGAGTCAAAATGAAAGGGTGAAAAACAATACTCTCAGAAAATACCATCCAGGAAAAGCAGGAGTTGTCATACCAATATCTGCTGAAACAGACTTCAGGACAAAATAGGTAACAAGAGACAAAGATGGGTATTTCGTAGAGATAAAAGGAACAATACAACAACAAGAAGACGTGACACTTATTAATATATATGCCTTCAATCAGGAAGCACCAAAATTTACAAAGCAACTACTAATAGAACTACAGGGGAAACTGACAAAAACCAAAATTATAGTAGGGGACCTAAACATCCCTTCACAGCCATGGATAGAGCATCTAAACAGATATAAATAAGGAAATATCAGCTTTAAATAATACATTACATCAAATAGACATAATTGACATTTACAGGACACTTCATCCTACAACACAAGATTATACATTTTTTTCTAGTGCTCATGGAACATTCTCAAGGATAGACTATATGGTGGGACACAAAACCAGCTTCAGCAAGTTAAAAAAGATTCAAATCATACCAAGTGTACTCTGAGATCCCAAAACTTTGAAACTGGAGATCAACAGCAAAAAGAAAGTAGAAAAAAAATCACATATACATGGAGATTAAACAATATGTTATTAAAAATGAATTTATCAAAGAAGAAACAAGAGATTAAAGAATACATAGAAACTAATGACAATGAAAATACAATGTATCAAAATTATTGGGATGCAATGAAAGCAATAATAAGAAGAAAATTTATATCATCACAGTCCTATCTAAAGAAACAAAAAAAAAAATCACAAGTAAACATCCTAACATCCCATCTTAAAGTACAAGAAAAAGAAGCAGAAAATCCCAAAGTCAACACAAGAAAAGAAATAATAAAAATTAGATAAAAACTAACTGATATTGAGAACAAAAAACAATAAAAGAATTAATGCAAAAAGAAGCTGGTTCTTTAAAAAAATCAATAAAATTGACAAATTTTTGGTCAGCCTAAGCAAAGGACAAGGTGAAAAGACATAAATAACTATAATTAGAAATAAACATAGAGAAATTTGACTGATACCACAGAAATACAAAGGATTATAAGAAAATGCCATGAAGGGCTTTATGCCACAAAATTTAACAATCTAGAAAAAAATGGAAAAGTTTTTAGAAACATAAAGTATACCTAGACAGAACCATGAATAAGTAAATAAGCTAAATAGACCAATCAATAGTAAGGAAATTGAAAAAATTATCCAAAACTTCCCCAAAGGCAAGAACCCTGGACAAGATGGTCTCACCAAGTGTTATCAAGTTTTAAAATAAGAATTAATGTCTGTCTTCCTCATACTCTTATCAAAAATTGAAGATGAGGTAATATTTCCCAGCTCATTATATGAGGTGAGTATTACCCTACATAAAAACCTGGTAAAAATAACACAAAAAGGAAAACTATACACGAATATCTCTGATGAACACAGATGCAAAAATCCTAAATAAAATATCAGCAAATAGAAAACAAAAATGCATCAAGAAATTATACACCATTATCAAGTGGGATTCATCAAAGAGCACAAGAATGGTTCACCATACACAATTCAATCAATGTGATACACTACATAAACAAAATAAAATATAAAAACCATGTAATTCTGTCAATCAATGCAAAAAAAGTATTTGACAAGATATAATATCCATTTATGATCAAAACACTGAATAAAATGAGTACTTCATCATAATAAAGACCATATATGACAAACACTCAGCTAATGTCATACTGAATGGAGAAAAGCTGAAGTCTATTCTACTAAAATCAGGAATAAGACAGGGATGCCCCTGTCACCACTGTTCATTCAAAGAGTAATGGAAGTTCTAGCCAGAGCAATCAGGCAAGAGAAAGGAATAAAACGTATCCAAACTGGGAAAGAAGAAATCAGACTTTCAATATTTGCAGATGACATGATCCTTTATATAGAAAAATCCAAAAACTCCACCAGAAAACTATTAGAAACCATAAACAGATACAGTAAAGTTGCAGGATACAAAATCAATGTACAAAAATCAATTGCATTTTTATATACCAACAAAAATCTTCAGAAAAATAAATGAGAGAATCAATAACTTTAGTGACCACAACAAAAAGAGTAAATATCTGAGAATTAACTTAACAAAGAACATGATGGATTTATACATTGAAAAACATAAGACACTACTAAAAGAAATTGAAAAGGACAAAAAGAAATGTAAAGGTATCTTGTGCTCAAGGATTGGATGACTCAATTGTTAAAATGTCCATAATACCAAAAACAATGTACAGATTTAATGCAATTCCAATAAAAATCCCACAGACATTTTTTAAGAAATAAAAAAATATTATCAGATTCCTGTGAAACCACAGAAAACCCCAAATAGCCAAAAAGCAGAAGGTGTCATGGTCCCTGATTTCAATCTCTACTACACAGCATCAATTATCAAAACAGCTTGGTACTAGAAGAAAACCAGACACACAGACCAATGGAACAGAACATAAAATGCAGAAATAAACCCACATATATATGGACATACAATTTTTGACAATGAAGCAAAAAATGTACAATAAGGAAAAGAAAGCCTCTTCAGTAAATGATGCTGGAAAATTGGAAAATAATATGTAACAGAATGAATCTGAACTGCATACTGTCACCATGTACCAAAATTAACTCAAAATGGATTAAAGACCTCCATTGTAAGACCTGAAACAATAAGCTGTATAGAAAAAAACATTTATACTAAACTTATAGACCTTGGGTTCAGGGAGGACTTCATGAACCTGACCTCAAAGCAAAGGAAGTGAAAGCAAAAATAAATGAATGGGACTATATCAAAGTAAAAAGTGTCTGCATAGCAAAATAAACCATCAACAAAGTGAAGAGACAACCAACCAAATGGGTGAAAATATTTGCAAACAATGCCTCTGATAAGGGGCTAATATCTAAAATATATAAAGAACTCATATGACTCAACAACAAAAAACCCCTAAACAATTCAATTGAAAAGTGGGAAGAAGACTTGAACAGACACTTCTCCCATGAAGACATACAAGTAGCCAATAGATACATAAAAAATTGTTCAACCTCATTATCTGTTAGAGAAATGCAAATCAAATCCACAATGAGATACCACATGTTAGAATGGTTATTATCAACAAGACAAGGAACAACAAGGGCTGAAGAGGCTTTGGAGAAAGAGAAACCCTTCCACACTCTTAGTGGTTATGCAAATTGGTACAAGTGCTATGAAAGACAGTGTGGAGGATCCTCAGAAAATCAGGAATGGAGTTACCATATGGCCTGGCAATCCCCCTTCTGGGGAATCTACCCCCAAAATTTGAAAACCTTAGTCCATAAAGCCTTATGTACCCCAGCATTCATTGCAGTACTATTCATGGTGGCCAAGTCATGGAAACAACAAAAGTGCCCTTCTATAGATGACTCAATAAAGAAGCTGTGGTACATATACATCTTGGAATAACATTTAGCTAGAAGAAAAGTCGAAATACTGCCACTTCCAACAAAATGGATGAACCTTGAGATCATCATGCTAAGCGAAATAAGCCAGACAGAAAAAACCAAGGATCATATGACTTCACTCAGTAAAATAGAAAACTGAAAGCCACAAAGAAACAAACTCATGAACACAGTCAATAGTTTAGTTGTTACCTGAGGGCAAGGGGGGGGGAGTGGGAGAGGAGGAAGGGGGAGTCAAATATGTGGTGATGGAAAGAGAGCTGACTCTGGGTGGTGAACACATAATGCAACACATAAATGATGTACTATAAAATTTGTACACCTAAAACTTATGTAAGTTTTACATCAATGTCACCTGAATAAAATTAACAATAAAATAAAAAGAAATGAAAGAGGAGAAATTATGACTGTACCACAGAAACACAAAAAATCATGAGAATAGTGTTTGCCACCAAATTTAGGAGCTCATAAGAAGTGGACAAATTTCTAGAAACATATGAAGTGAGACATTTAATTTTGTAAACTCATCCTAGAAAACGTGCTATATACCTCATTGCTGAATATTACTATGGTCACCTTTGAAGTACTCACCTTGGGAAGTTATGCACTAATGCCAGTGCCTAGTCTGCACATCAAAGCAATTTTGAAACTCTTTATCTGCAATGACCATCAGAGCTGTGGTCATACCTAAAATGTGGCAATTAAGGTCATGTACTTGCCACAGTATACTTATGGTGGAGCAGTATACAAACAACTCATGAAGTTATGACACCATGCTGAGTTGCTTGTACAGTGTTGCCAATGTAAGTGCATGATGGTAAGATCATGAACTTAGTTGTCAGATTTTGTGTACAATGACAGCTCTGATTGTCATTCCAAAAAAAGAGTTCAATTGCTTTGATGGGTAGACTAGGCATTGGTGTCAGTGCATAGCTTCCCAAGAGGAGTACTTCAAAAGTGACTGTAGTGATGTTCAGCAATGAGGTATATAGGAATTTTTCTAAGTTGTGTTCATGAAATTAATTGTCTGACCTCATATAGTCTACATAGACTGAATCAAGAAGAACTGTATTATCTAAGTAGACCAATCAACAATAAGGAAAATAAAACAATCATCCAAAATCACCCCAGAAGCAAAAGTCCAGGACCAGGTAGGCTAACATGCAAGTTTTACTGAACAAAGAGGAATTAACACCTATTTTCTTCAACTCTTCCAAAAATTGAAGAAGAGGCAATACTTTCCATCTCATTTTATGAAACTAACATTACCCAAACACCAAAGCCTGATAGGGATAACACACACACAAAAAAAACTTTAGGCAAATATCTCTGGTGAACACACATGCAAAAATTCTAAACAAAATACTAGCAAATAGAATACAACAATGGATTAAAAAGTTTTTACATCTCAGTCAAGTGTAATGCATTCCAGGGGATGAGGATGGTTCAACATGTGCAAATTGATCAATGTGATATGGCACATAAACAAACAAATAAAAACCATTGTAATACCAATTCATGTAGAAAAAGATTTGACAGGATACAACATACATTTATGATCAAAACAGGTAGTAAATAGGTATAGAAGGAAAGTACCTCAACATAATAAAGACCATATATGGCAAATGATTAGCTAATATCAAAGTGAACAAATGGAAACTTAAACCTTTGTCTCTAAAATCAGGAACAAGACTGGAATTTCCCCTGTCACCACTGCTATTCAATATAATACTGGAAGTTCTAGCAAGAGAATTCAGGCAAAGCAAGATATAAAAGGCATCCAAATTGGGAGTGAAGAAATTAAACTGTTACTTTTTGCAAATGACATGATCATTTATATAGAAAATCCTAAAGGCTCCACTAGAAAACTATTAGAAACAATAAATTACAGTAAAGTTGCAGGATACAAAGTTTGTGTACAAAAATTTATTGCATTTCTATATACTAACAATGAAACTTCATAATAAAAATGAAAAACAAACTTTGCAACTGCAACAAAAAGGATAAAATACCTAGGAATACACTTAACAAAAAACATGAAGGACTTATACATTGAAAACTATAAGACACTGGGGATCTACCTAGAAAACTTGAAAACCTTTGTCCACAAAGACTTATATACCCCAATGTTCATCATAGTGCTGTTCATGGGGGCCAAAACATGGAAACAACAAAAGTGCCCTGCAACAGATGACTAGATAAAGAAGCTGTGGTACATATACACAATGGAATAATACTGAGCTATAAGAAAAGATGAAATATTGCCCTTTGCAACAAAATGGATGGACCTGGAGATCATCATGCTTAGCGAAATAAACCAGACAGAAAAAACAAAAAACTATATGACTTCAGTCATATGTGGAATATAAAACTGAAAGCAACAAAGAAAAAAAAGAACAAACAAACAAGTAACCCATGGACACAATCAATAGTTTAATGTTTATTTGGGGATGAGTAGGGAGGGGAAGGGAGAAAGGGGAAAGGGTGGCAGAGGAGGGAGGGGGAGTTAAATATATGGTGATGGAAAGAGAAGTCACATTAGGTGGTGAACTTATTATACAACAAGTTGACAATGCAACTTGAAATGTAAGCCTGAAACCTATGTAATCCTTGCTAACAGATGTCACCCCAATAAGTCTAACAATAACAATAAATTTAAAAAGACACTATTAAAACAAATTGAAGAAAACACAGAGAAATGGAAAGATATTTTATGTTCATTGATTGAAAGAATCAATATAGTTAAAATGGCCATTTTACCCAAAGCAATATACAGATTTAACACAATACCCATAAAAATCTTGAAGACGTTTTTTTCAAAAAATAGATTTAAAAAAATCATCAGATTTGTATGGAATCACAAAAGACCATGAATTCCCAAAGCAATTCTACTAAAAGAAAAAGGTTGGAGACATCACAATCTCTAACTTCAACCTCTACTACAAATTCTCACTAATCAAAATAACTTAGTATTGGCAGAAAAACAGACACATAGGGCAATGGAATAGAATATAAAACCAAAAATAAACCCACATGTATAATATATTGATGAATAAGTTTTGATAAAGAAACAAAAAATATACAATGGAGAAAAGAAAGCCTCTTTAGTAAATGGTGCTGGGAAAATTGGAAAACCACATGCAAAAGAATGAAACCGGACTGCAAGTTGTCACTATATACAAATAGTAACTCAAAATGGATCAAAGACTTCCACATAAGGCTGACAACCATAAATTGCAAAGAAGAAAACATTGGTACTAATCTTATGGACCTTGGGTTCAGGGAGGACTTTGTGAATTTGACCTCAAAGACAAGGTAAGTAAAAGCAAAAATAAATCAATGAGACTATATCAAACCAAAAAGCTTCTGCACAGCAAGAGAAACCATCAAGAAAATGAAGAAACAACAAATTGAATGGGTGAAAATATTCATAAATAATGCCTCAGATATTGGTACAACCACTATGGAAGTGCCTCAAAATTATTAAGAATAGAGTTACCATATGACCCAGCAATCCCTCTTCTGGGTTTCTACCGCAAAATTCTGAAAATTTTAGTCTGCAAAGATATATGTACCCTGATGTCCATTGAACATTGTTCATGGTGGCCAATACATGGAAACAGCAGAAGTGTACCTTTGTAGATGACTGGAAAGAAAATTTGGGTACATATACACAATGGAATATAACTCAGCCATAAAAAGTTGAAAAACTGCCACTTGCAGCAACATAAATGGACCTTGAGATCATCATGCTAAGTGAAATAAGCCAGACAGAAAAGTCAAGAACCATATGATTTTACTAATATATGGGATATTAAAATGAAAGCAACAAAGAAACAAAAACTCACGCATACAGTCAATAGTTTAGTGGGTTACCAAAAGGGTATGAAAAAAGGGGTGGGAGGGGAGGTCAAATACATGGTGATGCAATAGGAACTGACTCTGGATGGTGAGCACACAATGCAATAAATACATAGTTGATATATTGTAGAATTCTACACCTGGAACCTATATAATTTTACTTACCAATGTCACCTCAATAATTTTAACTTAAAAAAAATTGTATGGCATAATATTATTTAATGAAACAGATGAAAAGTTGCTCATGATACTTTTTAAGAGAAAAAAGTGCCTTACAAAATGGTTAGTAAAGTGTGATCTCCATTGCTCATTGTGTTGAGCAATTATAGATATTTATTTTTTATGGGCTTATTTGTATTTATAATACTTATTCTTTGATGAATGTGCAACATATTTATTAAAAATTAAAAAAATGAAATAAATGCACACACACACACACATACATATAGTTTTTGCTCTGATAAAACTACAAAATGTAATGGCTTAGAGAACTAGAAGTTTAATTTTTACTCATGTAACAGAGCAGATTGCTGATTCCAGGCTTGTCAGTGGTGACTCTACTTCATGTGGTTATTCAGGGGCTCAGGCTGACAGAGGCTCTGCCATATTGAACAAATGGCTTCCAAGTAACCATAGTCAACTTTATTTCAATGAGTAGGAATGAAAAAAGAGTATGGATGAATGTGCATGGCAGTTTTTTTTTTAGGGCCAGACCTCGAAGTAACACACATTTGATTTACATTTTATTATTAAGTACTTTGTCTTGCCACACCCAACTGCACTCCATCATCATTAACCTATGATGTAATGTCATTGTTTCAGCTATTCATTTAGGTGAAACAAATGATTGAACAGTGTGTTTATTTAAATTCATTTTTATTGTTAGATTTATTGGGGTGACATCTGTTAGCAAGGATTACATAGGTTTCAGGCATACAATTCTACAGTGCATTGTCAACTTGATGTATAATAAGTTCACCACCTAATGTGACTTCTCTTTCCATCACCTTATATTTAGCTTCCCCCACTCCTGTCCCACCCCCTCCCATTTCTCCCCTCCCTAACCCACTCATCCCCGAATAAACATTAAACTATTGATTGTGTCCATGGGTTATTTGTTTCTTCATTTCTTTTTTCTTTGCTTTCAATTTTATATTCCGCATATGAGTGAAGTCATACAGTTCTTTGTTTTTTTCTGTCTGGCTTATTTCACTAAGCATGATTATCTCCAGGTCCATCCATTTTGTTGCAAATGGCAATATTTCATCTTTTCTTACAGCTGAGTAATATTCCATTGTGTATATGTACCACAGCTTCTTTATCCAGTCATCTGTCACAGGGCACTTTGGTTGTTTCCGTGTTTTGGCCACTGTGAACAGCGCTGCAATGAACATCAGGGAAAAGAGCAAAAAACATACAATGGGGAAAAGACAGCCTCTTTAGTAGGTGGTGCTGGGAAAATAGTGTGTATTTTTAATCTCTGATTCTTAGACTATTTTTTGGTTCAAACTTAGTGCTGCTAAAAGAGAATTTATCAATTTTACTGTGAAAAAATTTTTTGTGAGGAGCAGGGAATGATATCTTCTATCTCAAAAGATACACATGTCTTAGCCTGTTTTTTTAGCTTTGTAATAATTATATTGATTCACTTTATTATTATGCTTTAACTAAGTTTATATCTAAGCAAGTGGCACCTATTATTCATAGGTCAGGAAAACAGTTGACAATTAGTTTTGACCCTGTGGTGAAGCTAATGAGTTAGAAGATTGGTTCATGGTAAATTGATTTATTTTAAAACTATGGAATTCATAAGTTCAATGTTTTATTTCTTTAAATTTCCCATTGATATCAGTGACTCCCTGCTATTTGCCTTTTAATTTTATAGATTGCATACTCATATAACAAGCTCTTTGCATTCTATCTCCACCCTTTCCTGTCTGTTTTCTCTTCAAGTAAATGAGTAACTTCTTAATATAGTCCCAAGAATTAAGTGAGATTTATTTTCCTCTGGTGATGGTCCCAACAAATTTCTTCTGATCAAGGATAAATCACAAGTCTTTACTTATTCCTTTCACTTCATCTGAAATATTCTGATGACAGAAATGTTTCCTGCATTCTGACCAAATTATTCTAATGAAAACTCAGAGGGAGCAGGTTAAGAGACTTGAAATTCTGAGTCAGTAAAGTTGAAGTCAGGGATGAATAGACTTGATGCTTTATGAGTTAAATTAGGAAAAATTAAATAATATGAATAATGTTCTGAAAGCTAATTATCATCTCAGAGGACAGGTAAGAAAGGAACCAGACTCTGAAATGTATGGTTTAAATCAATGGAAAAATTGGTAAGAGTGTGTAACCCAATGCTCTAGAACCTGTATTCTAATATCTTAAGTTGGCCACAAAATGAAATGCAGTAATCTAAAATACATCACTCACAAATATTTTAATCACTAAATTTCAGTGCCTGTGTTAGGTCCTAGGTATCCAAAGGTAAAAATGATATACTTTAAAATCTCAAATAGCTTGCCATCTATTTGGTCAGATACTTTTGCTCTTTGAGAGTATGAAAGTCTAATCTATTTTGAGTTAATTTTTGGATATGGTGAGAGTTGAGAGCTGAGATTGATTCTTTTGCCTATGTTTTCCCAAGTTTCCCAGCATCAACTACTAAAGAAATAGTCCTTTCCCCCTGTATAGTTTTTGCTCCCTTATAAAAAGTTATTTGTCCATAAATTTGTGGATTTATTTCTGGGTTTTCAGTTCTATTCCATTGGTCTATGTTTCTGTTTTTCTGCCAATATCAAGCTGTTTTGATTATTGATGCTTTGTAATGTAAATTGAAGTAAGGGAGTGTAATACCACTAGCTTTATTCTTTTTATGTAGTATTGCTTTGGCAATTCGAGGTCTTTTATGGTTCCATATTAATGTGATAATTCTTTTATGTATTTAATGAAAGTATGATTGTGGGATTTTGATGGAAATCGCATTAAATCTGTAGATTGCTTTGGGCAAAATGGCCATTTTAACAATGTTAAGTCTTTCTATCCATGAACAGGGAATATTTTTTCATTTCTTTATGCTTCAATTTCTTTTAAAACTGTCTTATAGTTTTCTATGTATAAGTATGTCACATTCTTTGTTAAGTTAATTCCCAGGTATTTCATCTTTTTTGTTGTGATAGCAAAAGGAATTGACTCCCTCATTTCTTTTTCTGAAGATTCATTGTTTGTATATAAGAATTTGTTTATTTTTATACATTGATTTTGTATCCTGCAACTTTACTGTATTCATTTATTGTTTCTAATAGTTTCCTGATGGAAACTTTGGAGTTTCTCATATGAAGGATCATATCATCTGTAAATATTGAAAATTTGACCTCTTCTTTCCCAATTTGGATATCTTTCATTCTTTTCTCTTGCCTGATTGCTGTGGCTAGAACTTCCAGTACTATATTGAATAGTAGTGGTGACAGGGGATACCCCTGTCTTGTTCCTAATTTTAGAAAAATAGGCTTCAGCTTTTCCCCATTCAGTATGATGGTAGCTGAGGGTTTGTCACATATGGCCTTTATTATGTGGAGATACTTTCATTCTGTACCTACTATATTTAGTGTTTTGACTATAAATAGATGTTGTATCATGTCAAATGCTTTTTTTGCATGAACTGATACGATGATATGGTCTTTATATTTTATTTTGTTTATGTGGTGTATCACATTGATTGACTCATATGTTTAACCATTCTTGTGCTCCTGGGATGACTCCTACTTGATCCTGATGTATAATCTTTTTGATGCATTGTTGTATTCTATTTGCCAATGTTTTGTTTAGAATTTTTGCATCTGTATTGATCAGAGATATTGGTCTATAGTATTCTTTTTTTTTTTTTGCATTGTCTTTACCAGACTTTGGTATTAGGGTAATGTTGGCTTCATAGAATAAGTTAGGAAGTATTGCTTCCTCTTCAATTTTTTGGAAGAGTTTGAGAAGGATATGTGTTAATTCTTCTTTGAATGCTTGGTAGGACTTGTTGGTGAGACCATCTGGTCTGGGGCTTTTGCCTTTAGGGAGATTATGCATAGTCATTTCAATTTCTTTGCTATTGATTGTTCTATTTAGATTATCCAGTTCTTCTTGATTCAGTATATGTAGGCTAATTGTTTCTAGAAACTTGCCCATTTCTTCTAGGTTGTTAAATTTAGTGGCATAAAGCCCTTCATAGTGTTTTCTTATAATCCTTTGTATTTTTGTGGTATCAGTGGTAATTTCTCCCCTTTCATTTCTAATTTTGGATATTTGTGTCCTTTCTTTCATCCTTTGATTAGTGTAGTCAGGGGTTTATTAATTTTGTTTACTTTCTCAAAGAACAAGCTTTTTGTAATATTAATTTTTTCTATTGTGCTTCATTTCTCTAATTGGTTTAGCTCTGCTTTAATTTTTATTATTTATTTTCTTCTGCTGAGTTTGGGTTTTGTCTGCTCTTCTTTTTCCAGTTCTTTAAGATGGGATGCTAAGATGTTTACATGTGATTTTCCTTGTTTCTTAAGGTAGGCCTGTAATGATATAAATTTCCCTCTTATTACTGCTTTTGTTGTGTCCCTATAATTTTGATATGTTTTATTTTCATTGTCATTAGTTTCTGTATATTTTTAATCTCTTCTTTTATTTGTTGTTTTATCCAATCATTTTTTAATAAGATGTTGTTTCATCCCCATGTATATGTGGTTTTTTTCTGCTTTCCTTTCACAATTGATCTCCAATTTTAAAGCTTTGTGGTCTGAGAATACACTTGGTATGATTTTGATCTTGAATTTTCTAAGGCTACTTTTGTGTCCTAGCATGTGGTCTGTTCTTGAGAATGTTCCATGTGCACTAGAAAAGAAAGTATAGTCTCTTTTTTGCTGGATGAAGTGTCTTGTAAATGTCAATTATGTCCAATTGCTGTAAAGTGTCATTTGGAGTTGATATTTCCTTATTTGTTTTCTGTTTGGATGATCTATCCATGACTGTTAAGGGGATGTTTGTCTCCCACAATCATTGTGTTTTTGTTAGTTTCTCCTTCCAGATCTGTGAGTAGTTGCTTTGTATATTTTGGTGATTCCTTGTTGGGAGCATATATATTAATAGTGTCATATCTTCTTGTTGTATTGTGCCTTTTATCATTATGTAATGTCCATCTTTATCTCTTGTTATCTTTTTTAACCTGAAGTTTATTTCATCAAATATCAGTATGGCCACTCCTGTTTTTCTCTGGTGACTATTTGCTTGGAGTATTGTTTCCCATCCTTTTACTATGGATTTGTGTTTGTCATTATGGTTGAGGTGTGTCTCTTTGAGACAGCATATGGATGGGTTTTGATTTTTAATCCAGTCTGCTACTCTGTGTCTTTTTATTGGTGAGTTCAGTCTACTAACATTTAGAGTGGTGATTGATATGTGAGGATTTCCTGTGGCCATTACTTTTTTTTATTGTTTTATTTTTGTTTCTTTCTTGTTGCCCCAACTCTATTCCATTTACCGTTATGTTTTGTTTCAGGTCTAAGACCCTCCTTCAGTATTTCTTGAAGTGCTGGTCTCATGCTGGTGAATTCCCTCTGCTTCTTTTGAGAAGGTCTTTATGCCTCCTTCATATCTGAAGGATAATATTGCTGGATAATTTATTCTTAGCTGGAAGTTTCTCTCTTTTAAAGTTTTGAATATTTGATTCCAGTCCTTCCTGGCTTGTAGAGTTTCTGCTGAGAATTCTGGTGCTGGCCTGGTGGGTTTTTCTCTAAAGGTTATAGTTCTTTTTTTCCTGGCTGCCTTGAGAATTGTCTGTTTGCCTTTAGCTTTTGACATCTTTAGTATCATCTGTCTTGGAGAAGGTCTGCTAGGGTCCAGGTGTCTGGGGGACCTGTTTTCTTCTTGAATTTGGGGTTATTGATCTTTCCATCGTTTTGGAAAATTTTTGTCTATTATTTGTTTGAGTATGTTCTCTGTAGAGTGCTTTGCTCCTCCTTCTAATCCTATTATCCTGAAGTTGTTTTGTCTCATGGAGTCAGACTGTTCTTGTAGAGTTCTTTCAATCCTTTTCACTTGATATTACCTATCTTCCTCTTTTTGAGATGTTTCCATGTTCTGATCTTCAATATCACTAATTCTTTCTTCCATCTGGTAGGCCCTGTTTCCTATGGCAGTTATTTCATTTCTGATTTCTTTTATTGTGCTATTTATCTCTCAAATTTCCATCTCAATCTTCCTTATGTTTTGAATTTCTTTGTTAAATTGTTCCTTTTGTTCATGGATTTCCTTTTTTGGGTTGTTCATCTCAGCTACAGTGTTCTGCTGGTATGTTTTTCATTTCTCTCAGAGCCTTTAGAATGTCTACTTTATAATCTCTGTCACATAATTCAGAAATTTCTAGGTCTATGAGATTTTTTTTCTAGCAGGTTTTCATCTTTCTGAGCAGCTTTAAATCTTAAGGTGCTCATATTGTCCTCTGTGTACTTCTTCTTTGGTATGAGGGTTTTATATTCAGCAGAGACCAAGCGTTCTTTCCTTTTGAGAGTAGTATTTTTGTAGTGTCTTGCTGTAGGGCAGATACTAGGTAGCACTAGGGGTGCAAATTTTGGGACAGAGGGGAGGTGTTTAAACCTTATCTCTAGTTTCCTGCTGCGTTTGGAGTCAGGGTGCATCTATCCGTGGTCTCTTCGCTTTCTGCAGTTCACTGTGGAGGCTGTAGGAGAGGGGAGAGGCCAAAAAAATGTGTGTTGGGGCGGCTCCACCTTCTGCCCTTTGCTGGTGAAGCTGGAGGAGACAAGGAAGGCTGTTGGGATGCACCCAAGGCCACTTTCATTGGCAGAGGTGAATGCTATCAAATCTGCTTCTCTTCCTGGGCATGTCCCAGCGACCCATCTCCACAGTAGCCACTCAGCAGAGTCTGCAAGCACGTAATGAGTGAGGGTGCTGGGTGTGCGTGATCCATGAATCCAGAGCTATGGGCTTGATGTCACAAGCTGTGTGAGGGTGGCCATGTGCCTCTGCCATGGACTGGGAACTGGGGCGCTGTGGAGGAACTGTGTGTGTGCGTGTGCTGCGGGCCATGAGGGCACCAGACCCCACCTCGGCTTGCGGCTGTTCAGAGTTCTTGCTCTGCCTTTTTGCTACTCAAGAGCTTCAGAGGCTGACCCTGAAGCTCTGTCCTCAACACGCTGCTCGAAGGCCCAGTTCCCCCATGTTCTCCCACCATTCTGCCACTCTGGCTTTCACTCTTGTTGCCTCTTGGCCTCCTCCTCCCATGCACTGTGCTGCTCCCCGATTCGTTCCAGTTCCTAGTTTCTTTAGTCAGCAATGATGGGGTCCTGTTGTGATCTGTCTTTTCTCCCTCCCCTCTGTTCTGCCTGCCCCCCCTCCCCTCTCTCTCCAACCTTCAGGCATTTTCTTGTGATGTATGGATTTCTCAGCAGTCACTGTGTCACTCAGGGTCCTCTTTCTTGGCTCCTGGATGGCCATTCAATTGTGTTTTCTGGGAGAGGCTTTAGGGACCTCCTCCCTGATTGCCATTTTGCCCTCTCCTTATCTTGACAGGGACAGGAAAAAACAGACACCCAAACCTTGTTCCTGCCCTCTGAGTCATCTCCATGCATGGGACTGTGGTGGGCACAGAGGTGTGCCGGTGTACACTGCCTAGGAGTGGGGCAGTGTTCAAGGCAATGAATCACATTAAATCAGACAGTTATCTATTTAATTTCAAGTGAAAATTGAGAGTATTTTTAATGCCTTACTTATTCTTACCATTTGCTTTTCATTTATATTGAAAAATTATTGCTAATGTGAGAGATGCTGGCAAGTAGCATCTTAAAGTATAATCAATCATTGAAGCCTTTCATGGCCACTTCTAAGCATGCTACTGAGGACAGGAGCTTCCTTTACTTTGTTATGGATTGTTCTCCATTGTTCAGTCTCTTATCTTGACTAAGAGCCAAGCAACATGTATTTATTTAGTATTTTAAGGGAGAAACACACAGAAAATTAAGTCAGAACAGAGGTGAAAAACAGCATTTTTTTTCTTCTCAAAGAGGTTTATGGGGAGAAAAGAATGTTCACAGAGAATTCAAGATATAAAGTGAAGTGTATAATGTAAGCTAAAACAAAATTCTATTGTCATGGTTGGTGGAGTGAGATTATTTTCAACCAGACAATCAGTGGCTTGGGCATTGAATCAGGGAAAATTTTGTGTAGAAAGAGTATTAAAGTTTAACTTTGAGGATAGGTATAACTTCAATAGGAAAAAACAACACGAAGTCTCCTCTGGATAAAAAAGACAGTAAGTGTGAAAGCATAGGATTAAGAAAGTACAGAACAGGCTTCAAAACCTGATTCTGAGGTGTACAAGGATTGGGAGGGATGTTGTTGGGAAGAACATGGGGAAAGGTAGGCTGGGCCCAGGTCACTGAGGGTCTTCAATGCAAGTTTAGGGCTTCGCATATGGGCAGCAACTTGTTACTTCTCTGTTATATCTAATATTCCAGCCCACCTGGAAGAGCATCTACTCCTTCCATATGACTAAAGAAAGAGGGACCAGGGAGCTAGAAGTCTGCAGCAAAGACCTCTCTTAAGATCCTTGTCATCCTTGAAGGTGGTAGTGACAAAGGCATATGGTGAAAGTTCCAGTGGTCTAGATGATTTTCAGTATAGCCTATTCTCAGCTGATATGAAGTCCCTTGTTCACTACTTGTTTCTTCCTGCACTATGGGACACACAGTCATCTCCATTCTTGAGCCTCAGTAGCACTTGTAAACACGACCACTCCTTTTGAGTCTTTTGTTTAATGAACAAGCTGTTTTCAGTCTCCTTAACTGGAAGATATGAGTGAGTTCTTATGCTTCCTTTGTTTAACTTAATACAATGACAGACATGTTGTTGCAAAGAAAAAGCCTTATTAATAATACCAGCCTGCTTTCTTTCTTATAAAATGGCCAAATGAAGAATATAATAGAGTATTAATACAACAAATGACTTAATCCTTTAAATATTCTGAAGAAAGTTCTAAGTAGTCAAATAACTTAGATGATTTATTTAAATTATAATAAGTAGTTATATGAATATTTTAGCTGCTAACAAGAGACTGAAATCTTCAAAGTGCCAATGACTGCTTATACCTACTTCTTGGCCAATGTTGACCAGGCTCTGAGTTATAACTCTGAAATCAATTCTGCTTTTTACTGCAAAATCATTCAAGGCCAGGAGAAATGATTCTTGCTGTTTAATCAGTGCTGGACAGTCAGGAGGCAAGTATACTGTGCTGTCTGATAAGGATTTGCATGAAGTATGCCAACCAGAGATGTGGAGAATGTGCTCATATTTAACCTTGAACCTGGCTCTGCAGTGAACTCAAGGAAAAGTTGTTCTCTTGCACTCTCCAAAATTCACACAATCACAAAATTTTTCATATTCAGTTTCTCGCAGACTTTAAAATTTTTATTTTCCGAATATAAAGAACATTATAAAAATGAAACACTCGTGGTAGGAGAAACTGAATCTAGGTACAAAATGATGTCAATTTATTGCCAAACTTTTGTGCTATCTTTCTTATTTTAAAACAACAAAATCTGAGTTCAAGGAAATGATGAGAGAGAAGAGAGAGAAAAATATTTATCATGTGATCAGAAAAAAACACAGAACTAAGGAATCTCCAGTACAAAGATATCACCATTTTTGCCATCTCATACATACCAAAGAATGCTAAGACTATGGCATTCAGAATGAAGATAATTCAATAGCTGTGGATGTGAAAATGGATCTCTTTTTCATCTTTCTTGGAAATCCTGAATGTGATGTCTTTAGCAGAGGTCCTCTCCAAAGGGTCACTTTCCTGGCTCTTTTGCATATCCTTGGGCCTAGTCAACAATAGTGGTCTCTTAATATTAATTATAACAGTTGCAGGTTAACAACAACACCAACAACCACAACCATTTAATGAAAAATTACTAGATGCATAGAGCTTTGCATACATTATTTCAGTACATCATTATTGCAGCTCTCTGAGGTACATACTATTATTTTCATTTTTCAGATGAGTCTCTGAAGTTAGGCACGGCACCCAACATGAGTATATGAATAGCATGTCCTCAGTAAATACTTGTTGAATGCTGATTGTGATTATTGAATAACTATTTAAAACCTTGCACAAAGTCACCAGATTTTTTTCTAGCAGAATGGGATTTGAACCCTCCTCTATCTAAAGCTAAAGACCTTGCTCATGAAAGATCTTAAGTAGAGACAGAAAATGCAGTTGTTCTCTTATCCAAATGATCGAGTGGACAGTTTTAGTGAGGGGTCAATTTATTCTGCTGTTGCCACATAGTAACAAAGGTAGGATGACTCAGAGATAGTCCTAGATTTTTGTTCCACATCAAACCAAAAGTATGCTCTATAGGTATATTTTCTATATTCTTTCATTCATCTATCTATTTAGAAAAACTTTATTAAGTACCTACCATGTACTAGGAGGCCCTATGACAGGCACTAGAGATAGAACAAAGTGTTTAAGACATAATTTCTTGTTTTGAGAATGTCTATTTCCTGTGAAAGAGGCAGACACATGAACTAACAATTTTATTTCAAAGCCCTAACAGTACTATTGATCAGATCTATCTGCCTACTTAATAAGTTATGATGCACAGTATTCTAAACATTTGGGATACTAACTATGAGACTATTTACAAAAGTATTCAAAATGATTTCAGATGTAAGGACTTGATAAGTCTGTGTTTTAACAGGAAATGTTTTTTGCCATGGTATTTTCTAAGATAATAGCACCATGGTTGCCGGTTAGTTCCTCACAGTGTTTTTGGTTTAGAGAAAGAAATTTGATGAAAACACAATTCTGTCTCAACACTTATTATTTAAATTTTCTTCTTATCATTTTTCTAAATATTTTCATTCATATATTTTATAGTCACCATTTTAGAGACAGCTTCCCTTTTAATTTGGATCTTAACCTTAAACTAAGACTGCCCTCTTAATAATACTTCACATTTATTTCAGTGCTTGAAGGTTTTCAAAGTGCTTTCTTATACATTATCTTAATTAATTCTCTTAATTACTTGATGGGTTAAGTGAGAACTATTCTCATTGCCATTTTTATTAGTACTACAAGCAATACATGTAAAGAACAGGAAAATCTCCAATAATGCAGAAGTTTGCAAAATTAAAAAGAAAATTTACTGCTTCTCTATCCCTCTGCACAATACTCCTCAGAGGTAACCACTTTCAACTGTTTCTATTTTAAATTCTTCTGATATTTATCTTCATAACTCCTAATATGATTTGGTCATTTCTTGATTTGTCAGCCTTCGGTACAATCTATTGAAAGATGAGTAATTTAGTTTATTTTTAAAAATATGTTTTATTTTTTAATTACAATGTGGACATATTATACAATATATTAGTTTAAGATGTATAACATAATGATTAGACATTTTTATACCTTATGAAGTGATCACCCCAATAGGTCTAGTACACATTTGACACCATATATAGTTATTATAATATTTTTTTTAATTCATTTTTATTGTTAGACTTATTGGGGTGACATCTGTTAGCAAGGATTACATAGGTTTCAGGCATATAATTCTACAGTGCATTGTCAACTTGATGTATAATAAGTTCACCACCTAATGTGACTTCTCTTTCCATCACCTTATATTTAGCTTCACCCCCTCCTCTCCCACCCCCTCCCCTTTCTCCCCT